>CAXAMN010022951.1:631535-685014 GCA_963970005.1 Durusdinium trenchii | reverse complement strand
GGTGATACGTATATGACATGTGGCTTTTAGAGGGGGTGAATGACAGTTCCAACGTCCTGGCTCTTTCTGGATGTTTTGGGGTTCATTCCCAAACAAAACAACGCCTAAAGGATGGATGTCTTCCATGGTTTTCTATATGTCAGTCAATGACTTACGTATCGTCGTGCAAACTTTCCACCAACGGGGTCAGTGGGTGAATATTTACTCCTCTGGGTGGCCACCCTGAAAATTGATGACAATATGTCGGCGTTGCATGCCTGGGTCTAAAATGAATCTGACATATGGAAGAACCGTCACAAAAAAAACGGATTGATTGATTCGGGCACTGAAATGGCTGAAGATGGTGAACGGCCAAAACACTGTGTACTATATATTAAATATATAAGACCTTCCCAGTGACCTCTTCAGGATTGGTAAGTGACCTTTTCAAGGCCTAAGTGACCTCATTCTGGAGTCTCGTAGTTACTCTGCGCTTCTATAGAGTACCCACAAAGGCTTCATAGGGCGTTTCAACATGTTTCAATGATTGAAAGTTGGAAGTTGTGTTTGTTTTTTTCTGAACCCTCCGTCTCGTCATCCCTTCATAAAGACTTCTGCATTCTTCAAGCCTTCCTTGTTGACCCACTTTCAAAACCAAGTTTCCACGGTGTTCATCTGCCTCTTTCTCAAACTCCTGGGCCTTCTTCGTGGCTTCAGCCTCCTCCTCTTCGGAGAGTGCTGGAACGGTGTCCGGCATGGCCATGATCGCTTCCTTCGCTGCCTGCTTCCTCACCAAATCAGAACTCCGCCCCCGTCAGTGATCAAAGTCCGTCCCTTTCATGGGCGGTGCTTGTGTTCTTGTTGTTTTGTTTTCTCTCTCTCTCTCTCTCTCTCTCCCGTCAGAGTCTATGTCAGATGGTGCAGGTGGTATTCGTCCCATAAACACCTTAAATCATCCCCAATCTAGTCCAGCGGAAGGCCAAGTTGGACCTCTTTCTTTTGATGGAAGGTGTCCTTTCGCGTGAGGGGAAGGCTCAAGTTCTCCAAGTGTCTCTTCAGGTGAACCCTGCAAAAGCTTCTGGACGAGGCCCGAAACCTTCAACATGGCCCCGTTCAGGTCTCGCTTCAGCTCAGGCCCATGACCTTTCATCTTCTTCACCAGCACCTGTTCCCAACTCCCTCAAACATCCCGGGTCATCCAACACAAAGCAAACACCGAAATACTCGGAATACTCATATTACATGATGGACCATGAAACGTGTGTGATATTTGTTTGATAAAAATATCCATGCCCTGCCCAGACCCGATTTTTCTGACCGCAGGCCGAGGTGTGCCAGACCTGTGGATGTGACGCAAACCTGAGGCTGCCTTGAGCGGTCAACACATAGCCAAACCAGGTGACCTCTGGAATAGCGTACTCAATTGTGATTATATATTTTAACACATTTCAAGCTTTGGGCAAGGCTAGCTGGAGAAGGCCTCTCTAAACTACGATCGGGGTTGGCAAATCCAAGCGTTGGAATTTGTCAATCGTGTGTTTGATCAAGTGTTTGGGATGTGTTTGAGGTTGGGGTGATTGTTTTTGAGGTCGATTTGATGCCAACTGCGGTCGCAGTAGATTGTTACTATTGGATGACAGGTTGGACCGGACCAACAGCAGCGCATCGGGTTGAACACATTGATGTCAGGTAAGGAGTCATATGTATGGCTTATAATACATAATTACATACAACGACCGCACCACAAATCCTCAGAATTGTTTAACATAAATTGAAACCTGAATAATCAAGTGCTATGTCCAAACCACAACTATTTCCAAACACGAACCCCCATGTCCTGCTTCACTAAATCGAGATTGGATCTTTCATCTTTCTTGATCTTTCGGCTTCGTTGGATCTCTTTGTTGTCTTTTGTAAGACTGTAAGACTCAGTTCTTTTGTGTTTTCTTCTAGCAAGCCCCTGGAAGCAGTCTTTCAAGGAGAATCCAGGGAAAAGGAACGATAGGTGTCTATTGACATCTTGATCAGTTGGCAGGCTCACAAAGGCTCCCAAGGGCTAGCACCTCCTCAGTAATACGCTAGTGTACACGCTCGTACTCATTTGGTCCATTGTTTCGTGGCTTTCTTGTACAGTAGCTGTGTGCCAACCTCATCTCTGCCAGAAAACAAACACCATTGTTACCAGTATTGCCGTTTATCCGAATTTAGGGGTGGCTCCAAACAGCACCCGGCAGGGTGGAGTAACAACAGCTGTTTGTCCATCCGCGACTCGCTGCCATCATCCCCAAACAACCAAAAGCAGCCCATCTTTGGTTTTCGCCACAGGCACTTGGTTATCGCCACTGGCTATTTGGTTTCTGGATTTCTCAACAAATGGCGTTCTTGTACAGTAGCATGTCATTTCTCTGTTGTCTCAGCGTCTTTCTTCCTTGAGGACCTTGTTGACCTTTCAAGTGCGCGGGGGGATAAATTCTGAACACCTAGAGGAATTCCAGAATGAACTTGCAGAAAACTTGTATAGACCCTTTAAATGACTGTTACCAGTTAATTGGAGCACACATGTACTGTATAGACATGTATTGACCTGGAGCTCCACCATCCATGGGCTGCCAACATCCGTCCGTGCTGTTGAGGCGGTGTGTTGCGATCTGACGGGGTGGATGACGTTTGGATCGTTTGGATCGTTTGGCGTTAGAGTTGTTGGGGATGTTTCTCCCAAAACAACATCAAACAACCATAGACAAGGCCACATGAAGTTTTGGACAGCATCTACTCCTACCATCTCCTACCATTTACCGGGCCTCTTCCTTTCAAACAGGGAATCGTCGAACTAAAGGCAGATGCGCGGAGCCTGGATGACCTCGTAGGCATCCGAAGGCACCAGGCTCTTCAGGGTCTTATCCTCAGTTTTGTGTTTTTCTTCCGTCGAGTGGCGGTCGCGGGGACGTCCCCCAACCCGCCAGGTGAACACCATTGGAACGGTTGGAGTCTGGAGCCGAGGTTCAAATCCAGCATGCACCGTGGCCTTTTCTTCTTCGTTGAGCTGGGACATAAACTTCTGGTCCTTGGTTCGATCAAAAATCCGTTTATTCATGATACATGGATGAGGCTCAAACAAATGACCACAAAAGGGTATGCCGCCCCTTACTTTTAAGTACACAAACAAAGTAAAAGCTGTGCTGCTCCCCAGTGGATCCCAGGAGAACACCACTTTTTCGCCAACATGGGAGAACTGAGAAGTGCTTCGGCGCCAAAAAACGGTCACCCTTTGATCCTGGGAACGGGATCCACAGGGGTTCATGTGGTGAGACACCGTGGGAGCCCTTGCAATGAATTCAAAGGCCTCCATGATTTGAGCTTCGCGACGCTTGCACTTCCGGTTGAAAATGCTGGCCCCCGCGCAATTCTCGGAGTACCTGAGACGTTCTCAGTTTCGGGCACCTGGTCCAGAAAGCGTAGCCCCAAATGGTGCCATGGTGCAACTGATCAATGAGTGACCAATATCAGGGCCATTCATCCAAAAAAACATGCCTTTCCCATCAAAACAGGAGTCATCTCTTTAACAGGTGAAAAAATATGCGCTTGCATGGCACCCCCATGGCACCTCCGTGGACACCGTCGAAAGAAAAGTGACTCATCTTCTTCCAGAGGACTTTTGGCTCTTTTCTTGCAGGAGCTCCAGCATGGTCTTGTAGTTCTGCAAGCCATTGTGCTTCAGCAGGAAAGAATCTGTGTGCCGACAACTCCCAAAGGGACGGTCTAAGGGCAAGCGCCTCTTCACGCAGCCCTCACCCTTGCAACCTCCTCAGTCTGCTCGATCCGGAGAACAACTCCGGTCGGTCCAAACTCCCAGCGAACGGGGGCCCGGGGGATGATGTTGTTCTCCCCAAAGTACGTCCCATCGACAGATCTGTTCTTTTTTACTGGTTTACAGTGAGAAGATGAAAGACATTCTGATGATTTCTGATGTATTCCTTCCTTTCCAGCCCACTACAAACCAGGGCCGAGGAACTGGTCTCGAATCAGCGCTTGGACCCCCCTTGGCCCTTGGGACATCGTGCACTGATCCCTTCGGCCTTCGACTTCCTTTTCCGGGATGGTGGGGATGGTGGGGATCTTTCCGCTATGCGGAAACTGGGAAGGGTCTTGCTAGGTCTCAAAACCCGAAACTCCAGGTGTTGGCCTTCATTGAGACTCGAGTGGCAGCAAGAACAGCCTCAGAATCTGATTAATTTCAACCTTCAGTCCAATCTTAGGAGAATCAAACCGGATGAACCCCTCCTGAAAAGTTGGGATCCCTACTCTCCACACAAAAAAAAACTCCATCCCATCCCACCAACTCTCAGATGAACCAACACCAAGGCTCCCTTGATGGACCACGAGCAGTCTGCATGTAGCTGGTCCCACTTGGACTTGGACCATTCAATCTCGTCATCCACGCGGATGCACTCATGACCTGGCACAGAAATACCCTGGCACAAATGAAAGGTCACCAATGGAAGCCCTCGCACTAACTTAGACTTATGGATCTCCATGAGCCACCCCTTGGAAAGTGCAGCTAACAAGAACAACTTCCGTGACTACATGGCTGTGGGGAGACTGGCACCACGAGACCCACCGGTCACGACCGTCCCATGCGTCCGGTCGTTCGCGGCGGACACATGGTGGACTGAGAGGGCTCCAGGTGGGTCATGACAGATCTGTCTGTCTCACTCAGTCTGTGTCTGCCTATCAACGAGCTTCTCCAATAATAACACAGGCGGAAGTCAGAGTGACCAGCAATGTATTTATTGGGGTTGGACTCAGATCTATTCCGATAGGTTGAGGGTGCTTTCTGTCGCCCAGCGCCTGCCAAAAGCACCAGAAAGAGAATGGCTTTCATCTGCACATGACCGAACTGCGGTGTGCCGCGCATGCCGCGCGCCAAAGACTGGATGTCAAGACTTCACCTGACACAAACTAAGGACTTCGCCGACCTTCGCGATTGAGCCTAATACTATCTGTCGGAGAGAGGCACGGCGACACAGTGTTCGCGAACGAACCGCCAACACCGTCGGTGCAAAGCAGTCGGACCGTGTCGAATCGACATGCCGTTCGCACAAATCGAGCAAGGGCCTGGGGAACGGAACTCCCTGTATAGCTCCTGGGTTCCCTGTTCCAAGGCGAAAATGGAATGATATGGATCCCCCGGCTCCGAATCGCTCCCTCCTGATCAATGGCTAGAAATCGTTTGGGGCTCCACATACCTCCGAAGGTCCCTGACGACCCCCCCTGCCAAAGCGAGGTGTCGCCATGAAGCCCTGAGACCCCGTGAATTCTTCCATCGTTGCAACAAAGAGATTGGCACGAGCTCACAAGCTCCTAAGGAGCCAGGATTGGACTTTATATATCTGCCACCCTTCTCGTCAGGAGCCAAGTATATGGACAAGTGAAAAGTTTTTGGACTTCTAATATCTTCTAATGACCTTTTGGAGAACTCCTGCCATCCTCAACTGAACTCGCACCCTCGCACCCTCAACATACTGACTGTTTTGTGTGGATCTTTGAACCTGGACCGCTAGGTTCTCCACAAACCTGCCAGGACAGAACTACCCTCCCTGAAACTGGTTACGCCCCCTGGCCTGGATGACCATGAAATCCAAACATATCCTCACCATATCCTTGCATCTACCGGTGATCCGAAAACTTCGAGTTGTGGTTCTTCCCCGCTTCGCATCTACCGCATTCGACCACTCCGATCGAACGTTCCGGACTCACTGGGTGCAGCAAACCACAATGGGCCGTACTTGGGGCAAATCCTCGGGATGCGGAGATGGCCCACCCGGTGCGCCGGATGGCGCCCCTTATTGGATCGCCCAAAAAAACAGCAATAAAAACGAAGTTCCTCTACAAACAAGGGGTGTCTTTTGCCCAGATTTCAAGTTTGGGGAGTATTTATCAGCAGTCTTTAAACAGAAAAACAACTCCTGGCCTGGTAGACTGGTCTATTTCACTTCTTCCAGGAGTCCGTTGCCTGGGAGGTCTCCCAATTTGAGCCACACATCCAATAAAGAGAGCTTGGGATGTTGCACTGGTTGAGGTTCAACCGGCTCCTTTCGACTCCTGCTCGTTAAAACATACAACACATCCAGGTCCAGGTGTGTTCTTGGTTCGCACCAGGAGGCCTAGCAGCTGACAAAAACCTAGGGTCCCGTTGCCGTGCCTAGTAGGTAGTTCATGCATTCTATATATACGTTGATCTACAAAAGACATTTGTCAGTGCTCCTTTCTGATACCCTTCATGATCCAAGCGCTAAGCTTATAAACTAAGCTCGCAGCCAAGCAAAATAAATACATTGACATGGATAACTTCTGGGGCCACATCAGGAAAACATGAGAAACAATAATGGAAACCTTCTCCGTGGCAGCTGCATGAGCGTAACGAATTCCTTTTCAATGCCCTTATGACTGTGGACCCGCTGCACCAAAGACCAGTGTAGGTGCCCCGTTCAACTGGGCAAAGTCAGCAAGCAACGCAAAGGGCCTAACAAAGTCTAGTAACTCGATCCTTATTGATTCCTTCCTCGAGCAAAACACGAGTCATGCGAGTCTTTCACATTCCGTCATCCGTTTCCAGCTTCGAGAGTTCATCATCGGAACGTATGAATTCATCTTAATGAAGCAACCCCGTATAGTTATTTATTGCTAACATCGCATCTACAGCGGTGGTTGTATTGACACCCCGGCGATGTATTGTCGTATTGTACATCGAATAACACCACTCAGAGTGGGCGGTGCTGGTGTCTTAAAAGTCTTATCTGTGAAAAACAACTCCTCCCAAGTGTTTTTTTTCTCCCAGGATCTGCACGCCCTGCTCCGCCGTCTCCAAAGCCTCGGGGGGGAGCACAGGCGCTCCGCAGGTACTTGTCATGTCACTGAAATTTGGGCAGTGTTTATGAGCCTGTTGTGTCCATTGTTTTGTAGGCATGTAGGGAAGTTGGTCGCCATTGAAAACATCGAGCTAATCCTACAAGTCTAAAGCATTTCCAGGTTTTGTATGGTATTGGATGACGTGAAAGCTGCAAGTGGTGCCTTGCCGCAGGGTTGAGGGGTCGAGGTTGGTGTATAAGTGTAAGCTTAGGTCAAGTCTACCTATTTTATAGATGAAACATGATCATGCCTTGGAACTCTGCTAGAGGGACTATACACCTGATCACGGGCCCCATTGGTGCCGCGGCTTTCACCGCTCCCTGGCCATCTCCCGGATGCATTCAGGCCAGGTCCGCGGCGGCTTGCCAGTTCCCGAGGATACTCTCCACGCGACACGCCTCGCGATGCATCGCGTCAGTGCATCGCGGTAGTGGGCAGCGTCCATTCCGTAGAGATAGGGGCCGACTCAAATCAAATGCTGGAAGATTACTCTACATGGACCCCGGAAACCCTAGCCTAACATGTGGATCCCCAGTGACTATAAAAGGAGCCAGGGCGTAACTAGGGTTCCAAAGGTCCAGTATGGAACTGTTGGCTACTTATTAATTATGTTTATGGGTTACTGTTGGCTTCATACTATATATATATATAAGTGGTTATTGCACGTGGTTACTGAATCCTGTAAGTTACATGCAGAGTATTTCAAGAACAACAGCTGTGCCTCAAGAACCCCATAGTAGTACAGTAATGGGGATTGTCACCGTGGCTGAATGATTATCTGATTTGTGATGGTCCATGTCTATTTCCTCACATCCTGAGTTCTGTCAACAGGCCAACGTAATGCTGTGTACAATTCTTAGACTCCCCAGTCGTCTCGTTCGCAGCACGTTTTACCCCTTTCCCTCTAGTTCATGCCACCGGCTCGTTATGGACGTCAGAACGTCTCATGGACAAACAAGATGTCTCACCGACGTCTCAGGGGACTTTCCGTCTTTGCTGCAAGTCAGGAGCTTACCCCTTCGCAACAAATCTGCCGACACACTCCAGTCTGTGCTTTTCGTAAGCCAAACACTCCATGTATGTCATGTTTGCCGACCATTCGGTGACTTCGGGTGTGTATATATATATATATTCCAGTCCCATGGAGTGTCTTTCATAAGGTATGATGTATTATAAGTCTGTTCATCAAACACAGCATCAAGTCTTCGGTCACAACGACTCACGCAAAGCTTCAGTGTCCGTCTTGGTGAGATGACATCCAGCGATTGGTCAGTGCACATGCCACAAAGATTTCCTCCAAATAACGGAAATTCAATAGTGGAGCCCCATCTTCACACGTTGGAATTCGTGGTCCGCTTCATCAGCCACAGTGGATCAGTGATTTGTCAAACAAGTATGCAAGATAGTGGTTGATCAATATTGTTTTAAGTCAAGGTCGTTTTAGATAAAAACCCTTTACACCCCCCTTTAGATCAACTCCAATATCTTCTCACGCCAACCCATGGGTTTGGAAAACGTGCTGCTTGTCGTCAACTCCACATTCTCAACCGAGACAGGAAAGGCAAGGCAGATCGGCAGTCGTTGACATTCCACACACCCCATGTATGGAATACATACCTTCATTGGGGTGGTTGAAAAGGGATGCATGTAGATGTAGGCATACAATTCCATGCATGGAGTGTTTGTGCAAATTCGCTCAGTTTTGGACCAACACGAAGACCGCGATCCGTGCCGGATCTTGGACTCCGCAGTCCGTCCGGCTACAACCAGCGGCTTGTAGTGCTACACTACTGCATGACGAACAGCACGGGTGCAAGAAGTGCCATGAAGTTCACTCATCCCCGGGACTCATCCCCCTCCATGCTCCAATACGTAGATCTGGACAGATCTACAGCCAAAGCGTCCCACCCCCTTCTTGTTCTCCAATACGTAGTTCTGGAATGGTTCAACCAAATTGGTTCCCTTGTGCACTGACGTGCCCTTTGACGAGAAGGACACATCCTACCAGTCAAGGTTAAATGGGGTCCATCGGAAGTACCTTGGGTGGTGTGGTTGCATCTTGCAAAACCCGATTTGCCATCTTCATTCTTGACATCTTTGCTAAGCATAGATGATTGAACTCATCCTACCTTTGCTACAACATTGGGAATTAAGATTTGACTGCTGCATATCCAAACGTTGCATTTGTGTTCTTTCTTGCCTGTCAACGAGCTTGTCGGTTGATGTTTCATTCCTGATTGGAATAGTGAAACCTGTTCAACACAATTGATTTGGAATGATTTTGACATGCTACCATATGCTACGGGTAGCATCATCCCTCCGATCAAACTTAATGCAAGTATACATGTAAAACAACATAACACAACCTTTCCCACAAGCCCCAAACAAACGTTACACCTCTGATTTTGCGCCCCAAACTCTTGACTTATATGTCCCGCAACCTCCACCGTGAATGACAAACACCGAGGGCCGGAGGACGGTGTGATGTTTGCTGTCACACGTCCAAGGCTCAACCGGTCCGGTGGACGGCGTCCGGACCGACCAAGGCAAACAGGGCTTTCAAGAGAACCAATCCCACGAATGACGCCACATGTTCGCTTCTTCCCCTCCGAAAGGCGAAAGTTTGAATCATTTAGACTGCATGTGGATCATGGTGGATCGATCGATGCGCAGGATCAGCTTCGGACCCCAAACCGTCCCTTGGAACATCTCCAAACGCTGCGAAGCCTCGCTGTAGATGGGCCCCTGCTGTGGCAAGCGCTTCAGAATGCATTGCCTCGGCTGGTCGGGTTGGATGAAAAGCTGGTCGGGTTGGATCATCTCTTCAAGCCAAAACAACCCAGGGATCCACACCTGAGAGGCGATCTTTAGACTGACAAAGAAATCCCATGTGGATGGTCAAGTCCCCATGAAACAACCTCTTCTAAAACAGAACGTCCACACCTCCGTGTGAGACAGAGCGAAAACGCATGAAAGACTGTCTAGCTGGCAATCACCCACCCCACTGTCTAGCTCACAAAGCAAAACAATGTACAGTCAAAGACAAGAGGAAAAAGCACGGGAAAGTCCTATGATCCTGCGAGTCTGACCGGTGGTCACGGTGGCACAGATCATCGTTGGAAAACCAGAAACGAGCGCCCCCCCCGGACCTAAGGGAGCGCCCGATGGCATTGTTTTCACCCATGAGGCCCATGTAGGTAACATGAATTCCAGGACTGCAGCGTGAAACTCCAACATGAATTCGTTTCTTGCGAACGAGAGCGAAGCAGCCTTGAAGCCATTAAATTAAGGTTTTTAATGTGTAGTGTTTGTCAGCGAACCCTGCACATGTGAAACCTTGAATCACAAAGATAACTGCAAGCTCAGCGTAGTTTATATATGGGTTGTAAAACTTCTTCACATAAAACGTCATAGAATTAATTTGGATGGTGAACCCAATAGAGGAGCATCACAGTTGGAAGGTGAGGGCAACCCTGGATTCTCCTTTGCTCTAAACTTGTCTGTAAATTTTGCATCTTCCCTATACACACCTCAGGTTTTTTTTTTTTTTAAGAAGTTTACTGGACACAGAAAAACTGGCAGGATCCACGGATCAAACACCTGCAACGGTGCTGGTCCAACGCTTCGTGCTCACGAGGGGCAAAACATGACAAATGGCACCAAAGTCTCATCCCCATGGAGCAAAACATTGTAGGGAATCCCATCAAATCTACTTCAATTCTATTCACCCAACCTCAGGGGGTAGCTGCGGGCCGATCGAACTCCCCGTCAAATCTAGTTCGACCTCTTGACCTTCACCAGTGCTAGTTGGAGTCAAGCTCAAGCAATCCCAAGCCCCAGTTCACCCCCAAAAATTGGTAGCTCAAATAGGAAGACCTCCCAGGCAACGGACCCCCTGGAAGAAGGAACGTGGAAGACACATCACCTGTAGGTTCAACGCAAGATTCTACAAGGAGGCTTTCAGGGAAACCAGAACATATGGGTATGGGTCGTGTCCCACCTAGAGCTCGACCAGTCCACCATGGGTCCGCGAAGGATGGGTCACCAGGTATCCTGGTCCACCAATCTGGTCCAGCACTTCACGGCCAGGGCCTCCCTGCATGATTTCCCTGGCCCCATCGCCGTTGCCCACGCGCACCTTCATCGACCAGAAGTTCGGCTACCAAAGAACAGCGAAACCAACCACCTAACCAACAATACCCATTACTTTTAGATGAACATCAGGATCCATGAAGTTAAACATTGTTTGATTGAGTTGCATACAATCACTGCAAATGCAATCTTTTCTATAAATATGTTGTTTTTCTTCCCAAACCCATGGCAAATGTACCACAGTGTACTGGGATTTTGAAGCTAGTTTTGCCCCATAGCCATAGCGAGGCTCTTGTCGAAACGTCTTTGTGAAAAGGAATTATTGGGAGATGATGCTAGATAGCTCCCTTGATTTGTTTGCTAAAACAATCAGTAGGGGAGGCCTGCTGTTTTGCTTAAGGCTCTTTGATGTTCTTTGTGTGGTTCTTTCGCAGCGATGAGCGCGCGAAAGGTCTTGCGAACCCATGCTTTTGCCTTTCGACAGGACGCGTTGCTCCGTTTCGATGTACCAGGACGCGTTGCTTCGTTTGGTTGAACATTCCCAGGCGTGAATGTTGTACTTCCAACATGGCCGAAGGGATCGTCATGGCAGCAGTATATCATGGCCATTTGGTGGTGCTGGGGGAACATTTCAGCCAAGAAGTGTCTTATAAGGTCCTCTGATTGGCTTCCAATCTGTCTGATTGGCATATCTGTGCTTCACAATTGATCTCATGAGCTAGGTTTCGTTGACCCGTTGACATGGCTGATGACTACGAACGGGTCTGCTTGTGCCGTCTTGCTGTTTCATGCTCGCTTATTGACCTCGTCTTAGGAGGGAGGTAAGAAGAGCGCAACAACATAACTCCGAAGCAAAGTTCAGGGCGACCAAAGGGTCGATCAAGCATGTTGATGTCCGAATTGCGCAACACAGTTCAACTGCACGATAACAAGCTCGTTGGCCTGTTGATTTGCACATCTCCAAATATTGTTGTTGGAATGTCGAAGGCTTTGACTTAGACTCAGAAACAAGTCGTCTTGCTCTTGCTCCTGAATCACCTGTTTCGACTGTCCTGTGTTCCTTGTGTTTGTCATTCAACTCCTAGGTCTGGTCAAGTCCTACAGGTAGCTCTGCTTCCGCTCACATCTTGGATCAATGGATCAAAATCACCTGTCTTTGAGACACCCACCATCTACAGCTCTAGAAACCTCTCCAGCGTCTTAGCACCTCTCAAGCCCGTTGGGTGGCCATTTTGACTGATCCCCAAGCCGTATACGTACTGATGACATGTTGCGTTACTTTTTCCACACCATATATAAGTAAAACATATAATATGCATCAATGCCAGGACACGCAAGGAGTGCACTTGCAGGTTGGTGGAAAGGTGACGTTCCACTTACTCGTTGAACCAATTCAACATAGTGCTCACAAAAAGGGAGGAAGGTTGCGTGCCCATGGGAAAAGTTCGAATCATTAAAGGATGTCTGCTGACACACGATTGGCACACGGCCGAGCTCGACGGCGTCCAGATTTCCCCAAATTCGGATGACCATGAAATCCGAATACCAAACAGGTGGTGCTATCCACTTCTATGATTGTATAGCTGTGGGTCAAAACCCAGACCCCGAATTTCCTGGTAAGTGGGAAAAAAACAGGGAGCAGTCTATGATACTAGTATAATATGATATGCAAGTATATGTTTCGGTGAGGGGCATTGTTTATCTCGTCTGCCCTGGACCACTCGCCTCAGCGTGGACGGCTTCAATGAGGACCTTGCGGAAGGAAGTGCGAAGCAGTACGAAGCGAGAACGAAGGGAGTACCGGGTACCTGGTCGTCATAAGTTCTTAACACTGTGCTTCATCCAAAACTATATCATGAAGGTCAGTGTGCTGTTCTTTTGTGTTATTTTTTCTCTAGCGAATGCACAAATGGAAAGACTAAGACCAAATGATCAGGTTTACAAGTCAGGGTGCAAACAAAAATAACTTGTCAATGGATCCAGCGTGAATATCCAGAGAGGAAATTATCTGCAAACCAGTTGAAGAGGATTTGACTGTGAATAGAACAACTGAGCCAACTGCCAACTGGTCTGTAAACTTCGAGGCATCCAATCACTGGCAGGGGTTATGAGGTGATCCTCAGGGTTGGGGTTTTGCTTGGGCTGCCCAGCGAGTATAGTGAAACAAGCGGGAACTCCGACCCTTCGACTGCCCAGTGGTCGGGACTCGCGGTTGGGACTCGAACCGGATGAGTTCCAAACGTGCAAACATGCGCTCATGATCAAACATCATTCCCGTCCCAACCCCCCTAAATAATCCTAAATATAAATAGCATGCAATAGCTCAAACATGAGCACATCAGCCACACCAAACACCACCACAATACTTTAAAGCTCCCGTGATACGAGTCACCTACGAGTAACCCCCGTGCCCAATCGACCACGAGCCGTTTCGTTCCGGCACCGTTTCCTCGCCGTTGCCCGATGTCCTCGCCTTGTGCGCACGCTCCAACGGCTCCGCCCGGAGGGAGCCCACCAACGACCGCAGGGCCTAGGGGTCGGGCGTTCGCATCGGCGGTTTGGGCGGTTTTGGCGGTTTGGGTCGGGGAAACAACCATTTGTGGAAGGCCCGAGGTGGTCCAAAGCAGGAACTGACGGGTATTGAGATGGTAGTGGAACTTGGAACTTTATGGGTGAAATCATATGGGCGAAGACGGGTTAAATACTGCTTGGACAAACAAGACCCGATCTTTCAAGAACAACGCTTCCTTGTAATTTCACAGGTTTCGACGTTTCGACCCTACAACTTGGTCAGGTCAGTTTGATTGCGTTATACGGTACCCGGTAGCTGATCTTCAAGGACCCCAGTTCCAACCTTTGTGTGTTAAATATTTTTGTTCACAAGAAACATGACAAGATCAGGATGAGGGAGTCGGTGTGAATTCCTCGTTTTCGCCGTCCCCGGTTCCCGCCCGTGTGCCTTGATCTCGCCCAGGCGTTCCAGGACCCGGACCTCTGCACGTTCGGCCGGGTAGGCCGGGGAAAAGGCCAGTGGCCATCGAAGCGGTGATTTCCCAAAGGAATTGCGGGGTGAAAAGCAACATCTCCGACCTCCAGGCACACTGGCTGGGCATCCTTCAAAGATTGGGGTCATTGGCTACAAGATGCTCATGGCCTTGGGCTACTTGTTACAACTTTTAAAGTGGATCGTGGAACCGGCAGGACACTGGTTGCTCCGCCGGACATGAACAAAGTGGACCACCAGAAACTTCAACTTCTGGGGCCAAGCTTTGCCAAGGTAGACTCTTGCCCACGCCCCACGGAAGCAATCCCTTTGTCCATACGGCCTATACCAACCATGCCCTGGGCCTGCGATTCGCTTCAAATGATGTGCAGCATGATGCGAAAATCGATATGTTTTCTTTGGATCCAGGACCTATGGACGGTGAGTGAACTCAGTTTCGGCCGAATCAAACCATGGTTCGATGGGAGAACTGGTGGATGAAGGGACAAGCCAAAAGGCCCACATCATCCAGCAGTTCCATAAGGCCAAACTGAGTCCATAGGCGCCCAGGCTTCCATTGGCTGGAGCAATATCACTTCTCTTCTTGTTCGACCCCTGTCCTATGCTCAGCATCCCTACCCATCACTCGCAAGACGTCTGTGCCGACCAGGCACCAAGCGGAGTGCCAGAAGGTCACTGGAAGTGCAGCATTCCATGGCACGTTCCAAGAGATATCGACCTCGGGGGGAAGGGGCCCAGCTGGTGAACTGGGATCAGTTTCACCATGTGTGCAACCACGTGAACTATGGCTAAAACAGAAAATCATCAACAACTCCCAATCGGTGGTAATCCCCACTGGTCACCATGTGTGGGGGGATAAAAACGCCACGCCGCCACGGCGGTGCCGGGAACCATGGAAAAGGGTCACGCCGGCACCACATTGGTACACTTGAAGGTCTGCCCCTCTATAAAACTACAATATGTGTTTTCTGGTGTTTCCACTATATTCAGGCCCAGAACTCCGGGTCACTCCTCCAGATATCAAACAAAATGGTGCACCCACACACATGTTTAATGATTTAATATATAAACGCTTGCAACATGTATAACAGGTTGCACGCATCTTAACCGATACCAAACAGCAACAAATCTTAGCTCGTGACATCCCGTAATAGAATCTACAGACGTATATATAGCGTTGTAAAATGGTGTAAAACAAATGCATCCGAAGTGAACACGAGCACGGCTACTTGCTTTCCTTCATTCGCTCGCCACAGCTTCATCCGTGTTGATCGAAACCGAGTGGCATTGCTGCAAATCACCTAACTCCTCCAAGGTTCGGCAAACGTCCAGCCAAACCTCCGCAGTGGAAAACGCCCGGAAAACGTGTTTGTTTTGTTTGTCAAAAATGCCAAGTTTTGCCGTCGTGGCAGCTGCCTAGGTAGGCACAAGATGCGGTGTGGTAAAGAGTCACTGTTCACCAACAGAACATGGTGTATTAGCCCTAAGCATCGAAAGTTTGACCATGCAAGTCAGGCAAGAAGTCTGGTTGCGAGAACACAGTCCGGCATTAAACCAACCTACAAGACGACACTACGGTACAAGTAGGTGGGAGCAGCATCAAACAGTATGAGACCATGAGTCCTCAGAAGGCGGTCGCACCACCCAATACCACCAAGACACCCTGTTCAGTTGTATGACTTGGAGGGGACCACAGGGTTATAAGACATGGACACGGTTCATGTTAGAATAGCCCAAAAGCAAAGTCAATTTGTCCCAGGGTCATTTTTGTCTCAGTCTCCCTAGGCCCTATTCCACTGCACACCCACAAAAAGGTTTTTGAAGACTCCACAAGTTGCATGAAAATCGAAGAACTGCTGCCAGGAAGTTGTTTGAGTGCGTGTTATGAGGTCCTGCGGCCAGTTTTTGTTTTTTTACCTTCACTCCATGAACTATCCCAATTAAAACACAACGACCTGAGAATTGATAGTCAAACATATTGAACAAACACAATATACTATTGACATCTATTAACATTACATATTCCGTACACCATGAAAATCTTTCGATCGTGCCTGTCTGTTTGGGGAGCACTTTTTGCGGGATCCTGTTTGGTCAGGTCACTCCATCAATCAATCCATCCCTCTTGCAAATACGAAAAACACATCCCCGCCGGAAGCTTCAAACGCCTGCGCGACATGCGGCTGAGCTTTGATGGCTTGCAACATATGGTACTTCACCTGGCAGAATGTCTTTCTGTGCAACCTCTAGTCGCTATAAGTTTCGCTGAGGTCCCCCTCCCAAAGAAACTTTGAGAGGCTACTTATGGTGGTTCTGGAGACCCGGGGGGGCCCAGTTTCACTACCAGCGAGGTGGACTTACTGCGTGAATTGAGGAGAGTTGAGGAGAGTGGAGTGTTTCTACCGTGTGAAAGTTTTGAATTGCTGCTGCATATCTAGTGAATCTAGTGGGAAATCAGGGGAAATCTATTCCCTACAAAATATATGATGATATCCCCGTAGGGCCGTAAGGTACACATTTCACTTGGATCCACACGGCCCTTGGAAGTCGACTTGGAATCATTTGTGTCAGCGATGCCATGGACTATATAGCTGCAGCATGCTGCAGGGTTTTGTGGTTAGAAGTCCGAGATTTGGCCCAATGATGCCAATGAGCTTTTCATTCTGTACCTTCTCCTCGCAGTGTGCACCTGGCTTTCGCCACCCAAATGGGTCCTGCTTTTTCGCCATATCCAATGAGGTCGTCTCCCCCCAGCTTCGCTCGCCTGGTCCAGGCTCGAGGCGCGCTTCGCGCGCTCGGCCAGCTCCAAATGAGCACGGGCCAAGGCACCTGCACCGAGCGCTGGAACGGCTTCAATGGACCGCTGGCTGGTGCGGTGGATGCCAGGGATTTGGTGCGAACAGGTGGATCCTCCCATGTGGTTTGGTGTTTGTTTTCCGACCGAAAAAGACTCAAACAGCTCAAACCGACCTGGATAAAATCCAACTGTTCAAGCCTAGCCATGTTCAGGAAGAAAAACACACAAGCCTTCTAAATCCACACTTCTTGGGAACGGGCGTTCAAGACCCGCGAGGACCGCTGGTCCCACTTCGGCCACACTCGACGAGCACCGCGCAGGGCAAACGCTGTTCCAAGTCCCATCCACGGTCAGAAGTCTTACAACTACTAGTAACTCTACTAGTAGTATATGTCTTCCAACCTTACATCCCCAAACCAGTTCTGGGACTGGCATAGTTTTATTTTACCCCAATTCAGATCATAATTTCAAGTAATGGATGGTCTTATATCGTTTAAATCCACTTTTTCGGGGGGCATCTTCAAAGCACTCCTGGGTTCAAACAGTCTTTTTCCCGCTTCTCTCATACTCTTGTGCAAAACGCGTGGAAATGCTCCACATCTTGCGGAGGTGCTTGCTGCTCAAAGAAGAACCGTTTCGCAAACGCCAACGCAATGTTGGCGCGTTGGCAACACTAGGCCAAACTGCTGCAAAACAGGAAACGGCCAGGTTCATGTTCAAAGCGTATTGATTTCAATTTATAGATACTGTAAAGGATTAAGAATGTGACTACAGTGTACAACAGTCATTGAAAACAAGGTATTCCTTGACTTGGCACTAAAAAAGTCCCCAAACTATAGCACCTATAGACCTACAATTCTGTGGATCTGTCTTATGGCCAGAAGGAAGCACGTGGGTGCAAGCCTCAAACAAATAAGATAGCAGTCTATGGCATCCCAAAATCACATCAGGCGGCCCACTATCAGGCCCATATCTTCTATTCTAAGTGGTCTGCCGTCCGCCATCTTCCGTTATCTTCCATGTTTATCTTAAATGGTATGATGTCAAACCTCCTCAGAACCTATTGACCATTAGTGACCCTTTTAGCAAGCAAACAGGCTCTTATCCGGTGAAATGATATTCCAAGTACATCAATCTAAATATTTAACCAAAGACATCCAACAACCCAACCAAAACTACAACTGTCTGACCATTTGGGCTGCTTTTGGGCTGCTCCGCTCCTGATTTTACTATCTCTTCCCGGCCACCGCAGGCGGTCCACATGAACGACTTGCTGCTGGTAGTAAGGCTTAGTAAGGTGCCTTACTACTATTAGTAAGACACCTTGCTACGTTCGTAGCGTCCTCGCTACTAGTAGCGATGCACTTTGTTACTAGTAGCATCCTTGCCTTCCCGTCCACCGTGGCCACTCCCGGCCTCCTCCCACCGTGGCCGCTCGACGCTCCAGCAGCGCTTCAGCGGCCTCGAAGCCCTCCTGAAGAGCGAGGTCGACCAGGCTGTGGGGCAAACCGATCCCTGAAGTTTTGGTGGGTTGACCTCCAGTGGTCCATTCTGCTCATTTTCGGTGGTCAACCAGGGTGTCCCGGGTAAGTTTGATCCACAGCCATATGGGGCCCTGTCACGATCAATGGCCACCTTCTCGGACGAGATGTACAAACCCTCCCAGCTATATTTGCTTGGTACACCTCACCCTCAAAAGAAGGTACGTATGTGGATCCATAGCCAGGAACCGGAGCCCAAGGAACCTAGCAAAAACGACTAGATCCCCTCCACATCCGTGGACACTGGTCGCCGGTCGCAAGCGCGAGCAAACGAAAGGTCGTGGGCACCTTTGGACGCCAACAGTTTGTGGTTTCAACTGGCTGCGTTTGGAGCTGAAAAACGTATCTGCAATCCAGGTCCGGTCCATCTCGCGCTCCGCTAGCTTCTGCCCAAACGGACATGCATATTATGAGCAGCATCAGCCTCTATGTCTGTGAGGAAGTGGGACTATTCCTAAAGCCTCCAGGGCTATTTCTAGAAAAGGTGAAACTGTTTCTAAGTCACAAGAGTCTATTTCTAAAGGAATGCTGACTGTTTTGTTGGGTTGAGGACCAAGGCCCAACATATTCTACAGAAAAGTAATGCTGTTTGACAAAGGAGGGCATCAAGATGCCCTTCTGCAAGAATCATTCTGCTTTGCTGGCGTTGGTGTAGTTCTGGAAACGGACAAGTTATAACAGAAAGGGTAAGGGTGCAAAGCACCTAGTGTGTGGTCAGTGTTTATTTTACTTAATTCAGACCTCATGAATTCACCTCTGGGAAATTCAATAGACCACCCCCCCCCATCCTGCCCAGATTGATTATATGCTTATATGATTGCCCAAACGCACACGAGGCCACACCAGTACATTGGGATATTCTGGGATCGCTTTGCAAACTCCTTCAGTGCTGTTTGGTGATCTGCGGACCTACGGGTCTGGTGCTGCGGTCGGCCCGGTCCTCATGCCTTTTCACGTCCCAGGTGGGAAGTATCAAGTCTTTGCCGACTTGCGGGAAAGAAGTCTCTCCAAAGGCAGAAATGGTCAACAAATGTCGACAGTTTATAAAGCATCGGAAAAGTCCCGAGCTGTAATGCTCTTTTGATGGCCAAAGATGTTTGATGTTCGCTCACTACCTAACAGCTGATCTGCATCTGGAGCTGATTTGGACGAAACACAAAAAACTGATTGAAACACCACCACTCTACCACTACCTCAACCGATAGCCTATACCACCCAGCGTAGCCCTGCAGCGTAGCGTAGAGCAGCGCGGTCCACAGCTCCTCCTTCTCCAGCTGAGTGAGTTCCTCAACCAGCTGCTGCTGCTCCTTCCGCACGCGCTGCCCATCGGAGGGCGCCTGGGCGGTCGACGGTCGGGGCTGCGATCTGAAAGGAGTATAGTTCCGGACTGAAAGATAGAACCCCTACGTGTGGACGGTCCGTCCGTAGAAGGTGTACACTTAGAACCCCGTCTAGGTCACACGAGTTAGAACCACGTCAAATTCTATCTTTCAGTCCGCTATTTGTCCCAAACGTTGACTTTTCTACACACAATCATGCACACACTTAGAATGCCGCACTAAAATTGAAATGTTCACCATTCATGGCCCCGCGAGAGACGGCTTACCCCATTCAGGCCAACCTGGGCCAAAAATCTCTCGCGGCGAGCCCACATTCTAAGTGTAGATGGGCGACGCTCCATTTTGCTGATATTTACCTGACAACATCCTACAAAGGCAATTTTCCTCGCGGAGAACGTGGTTCTAAGTGTGAGGTGGAGCATTGTGTACGAGCCGACGTGGTTCTATCTTTCAGTCCGGGACTATAGCAATTTTCAGATTGGATTCTTCTTACACCGGTTTCCACTCCTATACCCTGTCTAAAAAGACATGCAAATAATCCCTTCCACCTATTCAAAAAAAACGAGGCCCCCCCCAATAAGGAAACCTTGATCGCATTTTTTCTAATAGGGGGTCCCTGAAATCGGGGGGTCCAAAATAGGGTCACCTGGAAAGAGTTTCAAAACAAAAAAGTAATCCATGAAAATTTTATAGAAAATCCTTTATTAAACTCGTATCAAAAATGCAAAAAACCTCCAGATCGAAGGGTCTTCCTTTTCCCCTACAAAAACCTTCATTAGAATAGTGATTCTTCAGTAGACTAACAGCTAAAGCTTTCGAAAGGTGATGTCGCTGTGCCATGCGGTGTTGCATGACCTCGGTGGCAAGTGCGTTTGCGTGAGTCCGTGCCATTGGGGGAAGGAAAGCCTGCTGGTGTAAGCGCGGCGTGTCATGGTGGATAGACAGGGCGGACAAAGGTGGGCAGTTACTGTTGTTTTTGGAACCTAATAAGAAAAACCCCTCCAAAATCGGCAATGTTGGTAGTTTAGTAGCGGCTTGAAAGGGCGGTAATTTAAAAGCAAATATAAACCGTATTTAGGGGGATCCGACATGACTTTTTTTTTAATTAGGGTCCGTTATTAAATAGGTACTCGGGATTACACAAATGGAACTACTGTGTCACTCGTCGTGATTCTATCACAACTCAGTCTATTCTCACAACTGCAGCAGGCAGGCCATGGAGTACCTCTGTGAACGACACTGCTACAACAAGCCTGGACCTCTTTCCGGCGTTACAGGCTGTGGGCACTGTGTTACATGAGCAGATCTTACCGCGAAGTTGTGTTCGAAGCCATACGTTTTGAGAGGCGTTCTTGTGTTCGAATCTGCTAGAAAGAGCTTTATTGCAACGAAATAATCTGCTCCGTTGTCGTGTTGACCGACGACCAAAGCTGTGCCACGACATTCTGAAATTGATGTATGGCAGTGGGTCATGGACAAGACCCTGGTGGAACACTGAAAATGAACCGATTCCTCTTTCAGGGATGTCAACCTCCCATCGTTTGGTGAGGAAGACTCACTGACTCACAGCCAAATGTTCACTGCCTGCTTGTACTTCTCGTTCGATCTGCCCTTTCCTGTTCGATCCGTGTGAGATGAGTCTCTATGTCTTCTATCTGTTGTTGCTATTGTCATGTGCTCTGGTGCCTTCCCGTGCAGCATTTTACCTGCTGCATCATCTGCTGTCAGAGGGCCTTGGAATTTGTGGGGCACGCCCAGCACCACATCATGTCTGATACTTCTCGTTTGAGGTCTGGACCCGCACGAACAATGGACTATACCCAGAACACAATGAACCGATTCTTGCCAGGCTTGGCCTCGGCGCCCGCATTGGCCGAACCTGGAGCACGACGACGGGACATCATGTCAGTCAAGTGTTTGCCCTTTTGGGCGAAGACCACAAACAGTGTTACTGTATTTGGTATCTCATGTGCGTAGAGATAGCTCGTGATTCTGATGTTTGACATATCTTGTAAACATGTTTGCAGGAGAGGCATGAATGAACAATCTAGAACATCTGGCAGTCCTGGTTTTGGGTTGGTTTTCTCCTGTAATTATACCTATTCAGGGTCTTTAGACAGGGATCCCATGTTGCATTTTTCAATGAGTGATAATGTGTGAACAAAACAATATGGATTCATGAATTCACAGGCCCTTTCAGAGGTTAGCCACCTACAATTGCTGTTGGTCAAAACGCCTGTCAACTATCAGCAGTCTTCCAGTCTGCTAGACAGCAATTAGTGCAGCAATCCGCTAGCGAACCTCTGGAAATTAAGCGAAGTAATACACCGACAGAGCGGAGAACAGGATAAACACGACTGTAAGACAGCTGCAGCCTTCAAACAAACAGCTGAAATGAATTGACATAAAATCAACACCTCGCACCACTGCACACACCGCTCGGCTACAGGAGGCGCCTCCTGCACTGGGTGCTGCATGTGCATGCCCCGCATGCCCCTGGCAGATTCGGCTCCGAAGAAGATCTGGAAGAGTCCGAGTCCGTGGTAGTCGACTTTGATGGGTTGATGAATTTTCTTCTGACCTCCTGAGTTTCCCTGGAAGCTACAGGTTAACCCCCTTTAACCTCCTGTTCTTTGTACAGTGGAGAAACCAATTCCACCGACTGGGTAGGTCTTTCCATGGGCTTCATCGACCCCGATAGAAAACATTCCATCGAATTCGACCCGGGCGGTCTTCCGGTCGACGGTACTCAGCACCGGTCGTCTGTGGCACAACAACACCGCCCCTTGCCTTGCCAGTGGCATGATACCGCCGGCCCTGTGAAAAAGGAAGGTGGGCAAGCCGGAGGGATGCAGGTCTGTGGGCGTTGAGGGGAGGGGGTCTGTGCTGAAGAGTTTCGTAAGGACAATTTGACGTCTTCATCAATGGTCTGCTCTAACCCCCTCATCAATGGTCTGCTCTAACCCCCAGCAGAAGGGTCAACAAGGGGCACTTGCCTTACCAAGGCAGGTTGAGTTTTCATGTGTCAAAGAGAGTCCAGCATCTTTGACTTGAGAGAAAGCAGTAGAGAGGAGTTCAAAAGTTCAAACATAAAGCAGCACGGTAACGGCTCCAAGTGCCTTGTGCAAATGTTCGGCTGTATGTATGTATGTATGTATGTATGTATGTATGTATGTCTATGTATGTCTATGTATGACTCTGTATGTCTATGTATATCTAAGTATATGTACGTATGTCTATGTACAGTATGAAATTATGTATGTATGTATTAATGTAATGTAATGTAATGTAAATGAAAATGAAAATGCTAATGCTAATGCAAATGCTAATGTAATGTAATGTAATGTAATGTAATGGTATGCATGCATGCATTGCTGGTGAATGGCTATACCCGTCAGGCTCCACTAAGAATTGAAAGGCTTCTCCTGGATCTTTAACACTTTGTCCAAGCGAAGCATCCAGGACCGTCCATTGATCGTCTTCACGGCTTGGAAGAAAGCGTTGGAGTTAGAGAGCGC
This sequence comes from Durusdinium trenchii, assembly GCA_963970005.1. NCBI lineage: Eukaryota > Dinophyceae > Suessiales > Symbiodiniaceae > Durusdinium > Durusdinium trenchii. The sequence continues at coordinate 661,834 of CAXAMN010022951.1, read as the reverse complement.
CCCGCCGATCTGATGCACGCTGAGCCTTGAGCCTTATAGTGGCCGCCAGGGCTGCAGCTGAAGTTTCCCCTGAGGCTCCGATAAGCCTGTCGTCGCGTTCTCGCATGTATATTTACTATTTTTTTAATCAGCCCTTTTGCGAGGTTTAGCCTAGCCAGCTGCAAAAGAGCAGCACCAGGCTTGGATCTTTCCGCAGCTAGTAGAATGAGGCTTACCGCTTACCTCAGGGATTGCGCGTAATACGGCGTTGTGGCTCGAGTTCGGTACGGATTTGAGCATTGATTTGATTTGCTCTGACTGGATGTGCTCCTCGCAGCTTCTTGTAAATCTCTTTTGCACTTTTTGATACTTTTTGCGTTTCTCGCCAAGTCCGTCCATGGCCTTGCGAGGCCCGATAAGTGCTGCGATGAACGCGAAGCGGATCGCGCTTGCTGCAGTGCGCCGGACATTCGTCTTCTCCAGTTCATCTAGGATGTACTTGTGGACTTCTGTCGGACTGGCGCCTGCGTAGGCCCATTGTTCCGGGAGCTCGAAGTCAAGCCCCTCTCCAAATGCAAAGACCAGCTTCTCAAATGAGTCCATCCTGTCTTCCAGATGGTCTACGACCGCGAGAATGAACAGCCTACTGGCCACTTCTGCACCACCCAGAACAGCAAATGGAGGAGTCCCAGCTTTGGGGAGCCCAAACCAAAGAAGTTCAACAACACCTCATGGTAGGTGCGTCTCAACAAAAAAGGAGGAACCCACAAATCAAAACACCTGGTCTTTGAGAGGGCATGTGCGAAAATTCCGTCGTAACAAAACCCGTCGTTGTCGAAACCCATCGTTCTCGCCCCCGGAGAGACGCGAGAGACGCGCCTTCCGCCCCTTGCCCTCTGGCATAAGCGGCCCTGATGGGCGTGGAGACTTCTTGGATCTGGTGGGAGGGTTGCAGAGAGTTTTTAGAGAGGAACACCTGGACATGAAGGAAGGAATAGATTGGTTTAGTAGGGTAGGGATCTGTAGATTTGCCAAATTTTTGATGTCAAAACACTGTAAATCGCATGTGCCCTCTGCACACCGTGTGGATACTTTATGTTCCGTGCGGCATCAATTTCGGATCAGCGTGGAGACCTCTTACACAATCCTCCTCCAACAACAACGGATCCGTTACAATTTTTCGTTATTTTTTTTTTTCAACATGAAACACCTCGTGCAAGTGCACCGTAGCCACACCAAACACTCACTCACAACCCTTTATAACCCTCCCGTCCTCCTCTTGTGGGCCAGCCGCGCCCATCCGCCAGAGCAAGATCAGCTGAATGTCTGAAAGGGTTTTTTGGCACTGTCAGGTCCTGCTCTGTTGTCTATTTGTCCTTCTCAGAGTTGGATAGGCCAACAAATGTAGGTTCACCACTCCCCCAAGGTGCGTAAATCGTCTGACTCTGAGCGGTTCTGTATAACATGCTGTTCTCTGCCAACCGCTGAATCACCCTTTGCTACCTAGTTGGCAATGGGTGAGTGACGATCAACTGGCCAGGATCATGATGTTTCGCCTTCAGCGACCAGCATCCAGCATCTACTTGTTCTTTTTAGAAGGGACACAACCTCAAAGGGAAACAACAAACGGTAGATGTGGCTGACACAAGCCCCTGCAAACTTGGAGCACTCTCTTCTTCCTGTGGTCGGAGCCAAGTCAGCCAGGACCAGCTCGGATCCGCTCCACGCGCACACAAGCCTCATGGTTTTCATAGCCATCAACGCTCAGGACACGCAGGCACATCATCAAAAGGGATCCTGCTTCAGGAGAGGAAGCTTATGTGAAAAGCTACTTTACTTCAAGTGGTCCCCACCCTAAAAGGCAATTTGGAGGAAGGCAGTGCACATGTCTCGACAGGCTAGCCGCAGGCTAGCCTGACAGAGGCGGACATGTGGATTGACATTGTGTTCTGACGATTGTTGTGGCATCAAGCTTGGTTTGTGCTCTGACACATCTGCCCACTGTGATTTGGCGCTTGCCTGTTGAGGTCCTGCAGTGCCCACTGAGATCTGGAACTTGCTGTTGAGGTCCGGTATAGGCCCACTGTGATCCGGTGCTTGCCTGTTGAGGTCCTGCAGTTCTCACTGTGATCTGGTGGCTTGCTGTTGAGGTCAGGTAGTGCCCACTGCGATCTGGTGCTGGCTGTTGGGGCGAGGAGGAGAGAAGGAGATATATAAATTCTTATCAACCCTCACCTGACAGGTGGGGAAGAACACGTAGGAAGAGAACACCTTTAGAGGGACCCATCAACTGGGCCCTACTACACAGGGTTCTGACTCATGGCAGCAAAAACTCCTCAAAAGCACCGAGATTGTTCGACACTTCAAACGGGCGTTTCGCTCTGTGGTCTTTCCAGTCGAATAGCAATTCCTTTATTCCTCAAGTCACTGCCTCCCACCAAACACTCCGCAAAGCTCCGCAAACTTGGGTTAATCTGTCCATGTCGGAGTGGCCCACATGTGTTAATATATGTTAATATCAAACAAAGGCTTGCCCCAAAACTTCCAAAACACCATCCCTGTAGAGGCCCGTCGGCTCGTTGTTTCTGAAAGGCACGAACTCCAAAAATGCCTTTGGGCACTCCCACTCAACCCCCATAAGCCGAAAATTGCCATCCCAATCCCAAGGGTGTTTCCTTCTCAAATCCAGAGCAGCTGCATACTTCGTTCGGTCAAGCACGGGCGAAGATTCCGCGAGTGGCGTTCTTTCTCCGCTCTTCGCTTCGTGGGAACCATCGATGCACTAACTTGAACTATCCCAACCTTTGTATACTCCCAAACAATCCAGACTGCTTGGCAGATCCCGCCGGGTCAACCACCCCAGATCAACGGGTCACCGTGACCTGTCTGGGACACTTGACATAGACATAGACCAACAACTGCGCAAGGTCTACAAGGCGGGACCCGTACATGTGTTCACCCGACATCATCGATGGACACAGATCAAGCACCAGAAACCCACCAAACGGCAAGCATCAGCAAGAATCTGGGTGTATGTGTGCGTGTTTGAATAGGGAAACCCTCCAATGACCACTGAGAAGAGCAAACTAAAACCCATTGTTTGGGGGCCTCTCTTGTTCCAGTCCTGGATTCCAAGACCAAGACACCATCAGATCTGGCTTCTTCCAATCTACTTTTGATACCCCCGTACAAGCAAGGACATTTGTACAATCTCAAGAAATCTCGACGGATTCCAGCTGGACTCAAAAAAATCATGTTGGTGTGTGTTTGTGTGTGGATCTCAACTCTATCCAAAATACGATCTCAGGACGTACTTTGGAACCAAAACCAGGAACTTCTTCCAACCCCGGAACCAAACAAAATACTGCCCAACCAAGCGATGGCGATGAAGTCGCGCCGATGGCGATGTCCTCCCTTTCGACTCCACGCGCCGCGATCGAAACGCGATTGGTGCGGGCGATGGAGCATGGGATCCCAATACGTTGAATATATATTTGATGGTTCTAAGTTCTTATGCTTTAATATGTTCTAATAGTAGATTGAAGATTGTGAGTTCATCACAAGGACAAACGTGTTGCTGCGTTGTTGCTTCTTGAAAGGTTCCAAAGTGAAAAGTTGTTCCCCTTAGAATCCTGCAAGTTTTTCTTATTACACAATGCAGTTAAAATAGATTGAAAGCGGAGCGGGTGACAATGACCAATCGTTGAGTTGCTGGCTTTCTGATTCGACAGCGGCTGATGCACACAAACGCTTCAAGACCCTGTATATAAAAAGAAACAATCAATGCTTCCTCCTGAAGCTATAACACAATAACAATGTAATTAGTCTTGTCTCACATATACATGAATTAGGCAGCCGGCATATAGGAATGGTGTTTTCGGAAACAACTGCATGGCGATTCCATTCGCCGGTGAGGCGGTTCCATTCGCCCACATCCTCCGCATCACTGTTCGCTTCGCTCCACGGGAGCCTTCGGATCTTGCCACCAGGCGGTGAAAATGGGAACCGCTCGGGTGAAGCACGCGTTGTGAAGCCCCATCTAGCCAAGCTTGAAACACACGTCTGATCCCATAATTCCATTGGCCCAAGGTAGTTCCAGCCCCAAGTCGTGCATCCCAGGAATTGGAGGTAGTCTTCCCCAGAAGAAATTGTGGATTCCCAACTTGAACTGGTTTCCTAAGAAAAGGATCCAGGTAGCTTCTCAGGTCCAACCCTTTCACCAAAACTGACACCCGTCATCAACATTTCACCCACATGACCTGGATTGATGACCAGACGTAAGGCATATATATATAGTTATATATATATATATGTACACCAAAAGATTTGTTCCAAACGTTGCAAAAGGAGTGCTTAATGACGCTTAATGGCTTATCTGAACACACTTAATTAAGGCCTAAAACATTCAAGCAAGCTCAAGTTTTGCTCCTTCCCCAAGCAAAAAGTGCTGCAAAGGAAACATTAGAGTGCAAGTGGGGTAAAGTCAATTTATATTGAATTGGGACAATGTATAAAAGGATATAGTTTGTGTTTTTAATGTCCTCTTGCAGCAAGGATGATCACACATCTCCCACTATTCCCTATGTGAATGTATCCGGTCCCATTCTTCCCACGATCCACCTGGCTGTCTTTGGGCAAATCCTTTTAATGAAAAACGATAGCTGGGCCAAGCTCTCAAAGCTCCGGAAATCGAAGAAGCTCTGCAAGCGCTGGGTACATTCGGATCCATCCCAAACCACGATCAATATGTTTGAGAACTGGTTGAACAACTTGAGATGTAGAACCATTTTGACAGAAGGGTTAATGAATCAACACTGTCATTGGATTTGTTTTGGGCTCTTTGCATGACTTGCTGCAGTTTCCCCCCCAAATCTGGCAATCTGCCCACCCAGTTCCTAGACGTGCTTGGTAACATCGAATCCACCCATCAATATGGGGTGTTAATAACTTACCACCGACAAGAGATGAATCAAGAACTGAACAAGTGTTCTATCAACATTATCAACCTAGGGAACCAGCTGCTTTCAATCCAGCTACCAAGGGCTCAGTTGACACATATATAGCATTATATATATAAATATAATGATAAATATATATATACATATGTATATTATAGTTGGTATGTATATATATATATATACAGTGCCATTATATACCTGTCTAGACTATAGAGCCTGCAGCTTGACTCGCCTTTCAAAGCAACGACCCAAATATCACCTCTGTCCATCGATCTCCGCACGGCCCGCCCGAAGCCCTCTCAGATCTCGGGGGCCTCAGCTCCGCAACGACACGGTCGAAGTGCTGGATTTCGCTGCCAGGAGGCGACTTTTGTTGTTCAAACGCAGTGCTTTGATGTTTTCTGAAGTACGAACTGAGATATTCATCGACTGATATGGACTGCATGGAGGTTTTCATCTCACTCCGAGCTTGTCATCGAACTCCGTGGGAACCCTCCGGCTTTAGTCTAGGAACTCTTGGAACCAGGGAATTTTGACTGCAAAGCTACCCCACACAAAAGGCCTATGAAGGCCTATGTAGACCGACTTGTCCAGGGCTCCTCCTCAACTAGTTGGTCTGTCGATGTCTGGAAGTCTGGAACAGGTATCTCAGCACATCTTGCTGGGCTTCTCTCGCAACCAGATCTCAGCACAACCAGGGCCTCCCCACGTTTCGCTACCAAACCTGGGAGCCTGCAAAGCCTGGACAACATATAGAGTATAGGGGCGGACCCATGACCTCCCTAAGCCCTAAGATGCTCTAAGTCTGCTCATGTTTATTTGTCTATTCCTAAAGCATCCACTTCAACTTCAAGTCATCCCTGGCTGGTGCTCTCGAACCCTCCACAGTCAACCTCCAAATACCTGCCCCCCTCCGTGCCCCAATTGGGCCCCCTCTGCCGAGACCTTGAATCGGCAGTCTCGGTCCTGGTTTTCCCTCCAAGGTCGTCGATCAGGTCGAGTGGCCCATCCCTCCCACGCACGGCCCAAGATGTTTGGATCTGTCGCTTGACGGATGAGGCACTCGGCCTGGAAATCAGGGAAGGCGACGTGAGCCGAGCTGGAGCTGTTCGAGCGGGAGCCGGAGCAGGGGTGTCGGGGGAGAATGTATTGATGTGTTACATGATATATGTTTAACTGGTTGGATTGGGACTCCCTTTTCTCTCTTTTGGGATCGAGTATGGGCCCTACTACCTTCAACTAGCCACTTGAAAGTCTGCAACAGAACCCTTGATGCACAGCAACCGTTGAGAACAAAGGTGATGACATTGTCATCAACAAATACACGCTCGAAATATCTTGTGAGCTTTGTTGTGGATCTTTCGCTCAGGGTTTGAACAGCATCGAAAGGGTGTATTTAAGTGTATAACGAGCATATCAAAACCTTCAGATCAACTCCCAATAGGCTGTCTGTTGTGCACAGGGTTGTAATTGTGATGTTGATTTTGGATGGCAACATGATCTTCCTCCCAAATTCTAGGCGCTATATATAATATTGTAATATACTGTATACTGCATGCAGCCACATCCGCAGAACATGTCCGTGCCTGCTCTGCTGCTGTGAGCGCTTCTCCACGCTGGTAGATCTGTCCGGGGGTCGGAAAGTCCCCAGTAGAGGACTCAAGAGGTCTCCGGACAGGTCGGGGTGAGTCGCTCCGGTTTTCGCGGCCGGAGTCGCTCATGGTTGGTGGCAATGGCGGATTCCAAGCAGACTTGGGCAAGCAGCAGGTTGTTTTTTTCACCAAAGAAGAATGGATAGGGACTGGTTTAGGGTCATCTATACAACCTGCTGGCTGCCGACTTCACGAACAATTTTGGTTTGGATGGTTTATATACACAATATCTCTGTCATTTCGGGTGGTGCAAACTAACAACTATACACTCCCTGAGACAATCATGGAAGCAAAATTGTCTTTTGTTTGGTATTCATGGAAGTGCGAAGTCTGAAAACCTGGACCAATATGGCAGTCAGGGAAGCATCTCAACAATACCATAGAAGTCACCCGGAGAGTCCAAAGTGCTTAGATTTTAAGTTTGTTGTGTTTTTTTGTTCAAAGGTTTGTTCAATTCCATGCCCACCCAACCTTCAAAGCTAACATGGCAGCTACGTAATGGGCGATCAGTTTCCATGATAACTGATAACGTTTCTTCGAGCTCAAAATCTTCTCGACTTGATCAACTTCTATGTCAGGTCCTGTTTTCTGTGGAACCATCATAGAATACATTATCCTTGGCTGCTAAGATTGTTGAAAGGAGAACAAGGCAAAAAAAATCAAGACTTGCTTAAAGGTATGTTAGCTCCTGACATGCTGCGACCTCCCTGTCCCCCGGCCATCACTATCCGAAAAGAACCAATCCCACACATTGAACACGAGTGCCCCATGAAAACAATCGCAGGAATCCGCAAATGTCTCCAACTTTTCAGCTTGAAGATGTTTAGAGTGTCAATGTGCGCGACTTTTCACAGTAGCTTTTCAGGGTGAATCCTCACATGTTTGTGTCTCGGCATGTCTTGGCCAAACTGCGCCTCACGAAGCATCCACAAATCTGATCAACTCTGGGATCGATATCCACAGGTGACTCCACAGGTCTCAACAGAAAGGTAATTATAGTCGATCACCCAAGCCTGGCCTTAGCTCTCTCAGGTTCCTGGCGATTGGAGATCGAGCGAAGCCGCGGTTTGTGGCATGGCCTGTCCTGAAGATGGGGAGGTTAAAGCGAACGAGAGGTCCAGTGGAGGAGTAGAGTATTTTCATGAAGGAGGTGGAGGAGTAGAATATTAGAATAGGTTTTTGTTTGCTCTTCAACCCCCAAAATTCAGGTGCCGAAACCAACTATGTGGCCCATGTGGCCGGTGTTGCCTCTGCATGTAATTTCCACAGCATGGCGTCGCAGGTACAAGTAGTATCATCAAGCAACGACACGGCGCCAGTGGTGTCCATACGTGACAAGTATTGTGGACCGGCGGCTCTGAAAAAAGTGCCACTTAACATCAAATAACAACATGATACAACATGTGGTAGGTCTGGACATCTTGGTGACAAAGGTTGGGCAATTCATATCGAAGGGGATATCTTTTCTGTTTGTTTGTTGGGGTCACTGGTGGAAGGTATTTCGATGATCCACTTAGAGGTTCTTCACGTGAGGTTTTATGCGTTCTTCTGGGCGTTCTTCAGAGTTTGCGTGTTTCTACGGAGGATCATACACAGTGGACATGAATCAACAGTGGACTCCTATACATCAATGTCAATATAGATCTTTCAGTCTTATTGTACTCTTTCTCGTCGAAAAAAAAAAAAAAACATGCAACAACACTGCTTTATATATGCTAGCTGATCAGTTAACAACTCCAAAGCCTAGATTGATCCGGGGGCAACAAACTAACCACCCATTTCTGTCTTGGTTGCGTTTCTTTTCATGCGTCGTTTTCTTCACCACAGAGTGTTTTATGGTGCCTCCAAGCCGGCGACCATGAGTTCCAAGGGTTGGGTGGAACGCCTGGCGAACTGCTGTGAGGTCGAACAACCGGCCCTGGCCCTGGCTGGGTAGACTGGTAGACTCCCGTGCTTCCGGGTCCAACTGGGAGGTCTTCCTATGTACAAATTGATTCACATCAGCTTGGGGTGAGTTGGGCGCAACAAAACTGACTCAATAATGTGCCGCCCGCCGGAACGGCGCCTTTTGGTCGCAAAAAAAAAGAGATTGAGGTCTTCGGACCGTGACTATATATCGTAACATATCGCCATGACTGCTCGGACCTCAAAAAGCCCTAGTATGCTGCTCACCTCGTCTCCTTTCATTGGGAATTTCATCATGCCGCTGAACTGCCTGTAAATAATTTCTAATCTTTAAATGCCTTGTGCCTGTCGGATTCGATTTCCCAAGCTACAGTACAGTAGGTTGCCTTGCCCTGCAACCTTACAGTTCAAATGCTTCGGAGCTTGTCGTGAAGTGCAAGTGGAGACATGCCGGCCTCACGTGCTCATCGATTGTGCAGGACAAACGCCCAGAACTGAACGTGGGGATGCTGTGAAACCCAGCAAAACTGACCATGTGTCTAGTGTCGGGCCAATCGTATCAGCATCTTGTCATCTTGGCCTGAATCTCTGTTTTTTGATTCCTGGGGCTCTCCGGTCGGTTTTGTTTTCGAGAAGTGACTTGCCACCCGTATCGGGACACGATCGGTAGATGTACCAGTAGCTTGCTCCGCCTGCTCCGCCGCTCCGCCTCTACCAGTCAACGCATCGGTATCTCACACTTGATCGCAAACACACAGTGGGCACGGCAAAACGCGTTGGTCTCAAATACTTACACCAACTGTCCTCTCATGTCCTCTCGATTGAAGCAAAGCTCACACGGGAAAACACATGCACTCTAGTTGTGATATCTTCCGTCAGCTTCTTAGGGCTGGCTTCCTTCGGTCACAGTTGGCCAGAAAAAGGGATGTTCCCACACCCTTCACCTGGGAAGAGCGGCGATGGGAAGCGGCGGTGCACGTGTTTCTCGATTCCCGGCGCCCACCTGGCCATCTCCTTGACCCAGGGAGTCCTGAGTGAGTCGCGGGTTCAAAGGATGGATGGATGGATGGATGGAGGGATGGATGGATGGCTGGCTGGATGGATGGATGGATGCATGGGTCAATGGGTGGCCCTGATTTCACAGGTCCGAGCTCGTCCGTGAGAGGGTCCTCCACGTCCCACTGAAACGGATTGGAACGCCGGGATGGCCGGTATGGTCGGACCGTGGCTACGATGCATCCCGCTACTGCGTCGGACCCGGGTTCGGCAGGCCAGTTGAGGGGATGAACTATAGGACGTGAGCCGTTCATACACCAACTCGGTGTTAAACCGAAGTCATTGGCCAGTCACCGTTCTCTTTTGTGCAGCGCGTTTGGGGTGTTGGCCCAAGTCTTGGGTGGCCAAATGTTCTAGCAAAACACAGCAAAAACATAGAAATAGACATGTTCTAGCATAATACAAATTCTATATTTAGCAAGTCCAAGTTCTTTGACATGTCCGCTCATGTCAATAACAATCCATAATCCCGTGACCTTGGCACGTTTGTTTCTTTCCATTCATCCCCCTCAAGGACAAAGCACCTTGCAGGAACCCAATAAACCGTGAACAGTTTGAACAAACCCATTCAAAACATGTGTCTGTCTGCATCTTCGCCAAATGGCTAAGTCTGCAAGCATCTTCGCCCCTGCAACCTGCAGTCCCTGGAGTTGATTCACCCATGACACACGAAAGCAAACAAATATAGAACATCTTGTGTCTTCTTTTTGACCCGAACGTTCTGGGTTCACAACGGTCGGAATTGGTGTGGAACCGGTGACCCACGGTGCCTCACCGGCCCACCGGTGATCCCGACTCCATGGGACAACGGAGATCTTCGATCAAGAGTCGTGACCCAGGTGACCGCCAAAGCTGGGGATGGTGCCAGACTTTTGGGGAGGATGGCCCTCATATATATATATATATATAGAGACTACTTCAAGTCTACAATTTCAGTCAATGAACACATTTGATACCCTATGCCAGCCATATGGGATCTGGTCCAAATATCTTCTTCCAAAAATGGCTGAAAGTCGTGTTCACATGGGCGCCCGCTGCATATTCTTTACTTTTGGCACACACAGCTGGTCAATGAAGGAAACATTGACCAACCAAGTATTGGCGCCAAGTTGTAAGAGGCGTCACTAGCGCTGCACCGTTTTCAGCTGGTCTCCGAGCTTCAAGCCATGCTTGAAACAAAAGACACGTTGCAAGTCAGCCTCGGAAGGGTCCACGCTGGAATCTGGCAATGTATGCTAGCGCGGATCTAGCGCAGTGCTAGCGCGCGGCTAGCGCATTTTTCAGCCAGCCACTTTTCAAAAACCTGACGACGTTCTGAACATGTCCTAAGGAAAACACTAGCGTCACTAGCGCAAGTCTACCGCAAACCTAGCGCCCAGCTGCAGAATAGGTGTGTTTAGCTGGGGACTCGCTACATAATCTAATTGAAACAACAACATCATAAGCCACTTTCGACCCCTTAATCTATGTTGATCTATTTTGTTTGATTATAGACTTTTGGCCGGACTCCATATACATGTATATGCCATATTATGGATTCTCTGTATCCATGTCACTGAATTCCACACACCAATGGTCCGTCCACATCCTTCCCCCGTCCGAGGACTTTCTCCAGGTCTCTGATTGTCCGTCAACTCTTCTTTGAGAATGGACGCAGGATGCTGGCCCTGAAGGACGCTAGAGATGCGAAAGGCGGCCACAATTCGAAAGCGACGCATGCGAAAGCTGCCTTCTGGAACGAATCTGGGAACATCTAATCAATTGGGCAATGTCGACAACTGTGGATCAACTCCTGATCAACTTCCACCCTAACCTCGCCTGCAAGCGCAACGACAGGAAGTGCAAGCGCCTCGGTGAAACAACCACCCCGCCGGTTTGGTGAGTGTCCCGCGGTGCTCAGCGTGATCCCATTCATCCAACACAGGAACTCATAAGCCCACACAATGGATTGGATTCCAAAGTCTCAATTCTTCTTCAATCTGACCGATATCCTAATGTGAGATCACGGAACAAGAGAGGCGAGTTGTAAAAGGTCACGGAACTTCAAGAAGTTCACTTTGATCATGAAGAAGCTATAGGCTATAGGCTACAGTCATTAAACACTTTAAACTAGTACTATATACTACCCATACTACCCAACGACCTTCTGAGAACTCTGCGACCGGGATCGGGACTGCTATACGACCCCCTGAGACGTGAGGTAATGATAGTATGTTGTTCCAATCGTCTGAGAGGAGTCCAAGGAGTTGCACTCCCTGAAATCAGGAGGTGGAACAGTTCGGCCAAAAAGCACAAAAACTCCTTCACTTGCCGGGGGGTCTGTTCAGCCACCGTGAGGACGTCTGAGTCCAATGAGTTACGCCTGTTTGTCAAGCCCGTAGCATCAGTGTCAGTGCTCATTTTCAGAATCCACGTCTCTCCGGAACTCCAAGGGCCTGCCTTCGACCAACGAGAAGCTTGTCGCAGCGCACAGAGCGTACGCAGTGTTCTGTAGGGGAAATGGGTGCGCTTGCAGTATACCCAAGGGTTTTAGGCACAATCTGGGCCCAAATCACATAAGGATTCTTCACCCAAATCACCTTCAGATCTAGGGCTCAAAAATGCTCAAAGCATGGAACTCTTTCAGGTGCTTCGGCCCTACCAACCACCACTTCTCCGCAGACCCAAAAAGACAACCACCCAACCACCCACCCAACGGCCCCACCCGGCCCTCACGGCCCCGACCGCCCACGCGCCCCGCCACCCGGCCTCTTTGGCAGGAAGTCCAGATCTGCGAAGCCACGGCGCCGTGACCTCGAAGGACCGGACCCCAACGACGTCGATCGACGGACAGTGTCTGTGCTGCGCTCAGCGGCTCAGTGGTCCAATCCAACAAGGGCTCTCGGATGAAGATCGCACACCTTGGAGCCAAGGGCGAAGGGCGAAAGGATTCGAGTCGCAGTTTTGGAGCTCTGAGGATGAAAGGTCTCTGAGGGTGTGCACACCGGATGGACGTGGCACCTCGTGGCAGGTGCGACTTGGGACAGTTTATGGTAGCGACTGCAGGTTCCAACCTCCTGAGAGGGTATGTGGAAGATGAGAAAGACTAATTACGAGCATTGTGGTTCAGGAACCATGCATCAGTTGGATGCACAAAAAAAATGTTGAGCAGTGCCCAATCAATCACTGTAATAATTGACCTTGAGACTACACATATCCCCTGTGGAATTACCGGTGCACCTCGGGACGTGATGTTATATCGTGATAAAACGAAAAGCCAGGCTCCGGAGTTTATTTGGATCCGGGGATCTACAAATCGTCTTTCACATGCTTTCACCGCCTGGGGCCAAATGAAAACCACCCTACGTATATATCGTATGCGTTTTCCTTGTCTTTTCTAGCAGTCTTTTTGATCGACGTCCTGGCCTGCTTGTAACCAAAGATCGTGTGACTTGGGATACCTCAAAAACAAGATAATATATGTATGAGCTTGTGAGTAAACATCCAAAATTACCCAAGAACTGTCGCTGTGTGAACTTTACCCAATTCACAGCCTCCTTCTGCGTCGAGTTACGGCCTCGCGCGTGCCGAAAGCGCCGATACCTGGCGCCCCGGACGCATCCAGGAGCATGGCACTTTTGGCGCGGCAAGTGCTTAAAACCTGGACAGTGCGGCAAGTGCCCAGGGCGACCAATTGAGTGCCACAAAAAATATTGGTCTTGGTGCTAGCATGTGCTAGACTGCTTTTGTTTTCATGTGCTGCCTGCATCCAAGGTGTGATAAAGGCTTTCCAAAGGATGCTTGGCAGCAAGTTGAGTGGCAAAGTTTCTGCAACTATGCAGCATCACTTGGGGAGGACGGGGCAGTCCGAGCAAGCAGGTCAGGGGCTACAAGTTATGAGGCTTTCCAGATTGTTTGATGGGATGTGGTCGGATCTATCTAGGTCGGACCTTTCTATGCATATGTCTAGGATTCCAACAACATCCCACGGTTCTGAGGATGGGCGCTTGAAAACCGGTCCTTCTCCATTTCCAAGGTCGTGTTCGGTAGATATTGGGTTCCTGTCTGGAACTCCAAGAGACCTCTAAGTAGCCCCAAAGCTCAAACCTCATGTCTCCGTGCAGACGAGATCTCGGCGGCCTGTTCCAAACTATCTCGAAAGGTGCCATGCCTGGCCATCCGGACATCGCTGCCCACGGGACGAGTGGCAAGGTCGATGTGGTAGGTCCTTATCGAGTTCCAGTATGAGGGCCCAAAGGACATGGTGCAAGGAAGGGTGAGGGTATGTATGCATATATATATATATGTGTGTGCTTGTATTCTACCATATAAACTAAATGGTCGAACATCGTCCAGATTTCTGACCATCCCACACGTTGCACAACGAATTCTCAGGGAGTCCGGTTTTCTCAACATGGTTGAATCCTGAAATGAGACGATGGCAAGGTGCGGCTTCGTGGAATCAGTTGAAGCTTATAAGTGCGGCAAGTAGTTTTCATAGCATGATTTGCATGATGTGGCTGCAACAAAACGGTGCAAGGACCACTGTAGAGTGGTGGAATAATTAGCGATATAGGCAACTAGAACTGGCTCCTGGTATTTTTCCGGTGATGGTTTCAGCATACTCCAGCTGTTTCTCTACCACCCACGACTAAACCACAGACTACTCTAGTCAGTGCCAAGCTAAGCCACACCAAGGTGGTCGGGGATACAAACGGACTATACCTACTCACATTGAATATTAGTAACGAGAAGCTACTAGGGGCTCCTGGCATCGCTACTAGGAGCAAGGACGCTACTAGGTGCTCCTGACCATACTACTAGGAGCAAAGGACGCTACTAGTAGCCCCTCCTGAGCGTCCAAACCCATAAGGCCCTGCCAAAGGCTGCAGGGCGCTAAGAAGGAAGCTCGTCAGACCTCAGACGCAGGAGTGGAAGTTCAGTGGATGGTTCTCAACTGAAACAGTTCGCCTCACATATGGCCTCGAGTCCATGGTCATCTCACTGACTTGTTGATAATCATGGGTCCTACTCACCATTTTCTGAGCAGAAACCAGGAAAGCTCACTGGTGGCCGACATGTCTCGGAACAGGATGTCACTGACTGGTGTATCGACTATATATATTTAAAGCAAACAGTTTAAGCGAAGTGAATCGCAAGTTCCACTCGCATCCACAATATTCAACGATCTATGCAACCGATAATCAAGCGGACGTAAAGTGGTATTCTATACCTATAATTTGTGAAACCTACAAGCTCTGCAAATGCAACAAGAATCCTACCTACCTCTTGCGGTGTCCCGTCTGGAGAGTAGCCATTGTAGTTTGGGACATGCAGAGTTGATCCACAAGTAACACGCCCTGGTACACAACGGCAGCCTGGTACAAATAAAGAACAAACCACTCCGCTACTTAGAACAGTTCCATTCATCTCCAGTACCTCCTACAGCTGCTTGAGCTGAGGATGAACAGCGTACGGCCTCGAGCGGCCACAGTCTCTCTGTGTGCCTTTGCCAAGGCACGGAAGGGCATGAGCTCCGGCACCGGCAACAGTGCGCCGATGCCAAAGGAGTAGCCGAAGTCAATGGGCACCAACTGAACGAGGGACGGTGTGGATGGTGTGTAGGAAGATCTCCCATCGCCCTGGCTGGAGTCCACTAGTGTATTTTTTTTCCAGGGGGTCGAACTGGGAGGCATCCCTTTTGAACAACTCGCAACTGAAGGAGGGACGGAGAGGGAGGGAGAGGGAGATCTTTTTGATGGGTTATGACGGGTTTGTTGGTGACTGACCTCCATGCACCAAAGAAAGGAAGACTCGCTCTGATCCGTCATGCTGATAATTTATGTTGGGATATATTGTTGTCACACAAACAATATAAAATATACAATGGCGAACTTGCTGGAGGTGCCCGAGAATGGCCTCTTGCTGAGTTGCTGGGTTTCCTTTCGGAATTCTTGGGGATGGGGGCTGGGTTTCCCAAGAAGACGCAACAATGGTTGCACCACCACAAACCCCCTTATGTTGAAGTGTAAATGATGTGATCTCCTCAGACTATACATGATACATGATACATGATATATCAATATAAATATACCAGTAATTATTCTAAGTGGTGCAACGTGCAACCGCTTTCTTTGACATTCTTTGTCACCGTCACCGTCACCCCATCCATCCACTGCCACCCATCCACCCGTCGCCTCGGCCGTCCTCAAACAAAGGAGGTAGTTGTCCAAGTGCCTCGAGCGGAGGAGACGAGACGAGTCCATCGATGGAGGAGACGAGACATGGGCACGGTGCCGGAGGTCACCTGAATTCAGTACAGTGTCAGGTGCATTTGAAATTCTGACATATCCTTCTTGTTGCGGCAGGTGGACAGTAGTCCCAACATTGTACTGCATAGTTACAATCAAACATAAACGCACATAATTATATTTATTTCAGCTATTCAGCTGATCAAGCCATGAAACTCCAAGTGTGGCCTTGGTGATAACTTAGCAGCCCTCGCTTAACCCCCACCCAAATGTCCTGTGGGGAGTAGAGGCCATCAAGAGCTGTGGTTTGAGAGTCTCTCCAGAGCATTTCTGTATTAAACAAGCGCTTGGACCCGGAATGGTCGAGCAAACAGCAACGGCCGAACGGCTGAACTCCAAACCGCCGCCCACATCGGCCCGCCACAGCCGCTCGCTTGGTGCGCACGAGGCACCGGTCTCCAATGCCAAGGAGATAGCAGGCGGCCGAGGCAGCAGCCAAAGAGGCAGCAAAGCGCTGACGTGTGTGCCAGAAAGCCTGAAAACCCCTCGGGTTGGTGGTGAGACGTCCCAAGTAGGAGCAGTTGGTCCCAAGTAGGAGCAGTCTTTTAGATGCGACACATACACCAGTCAGTGGGCACAGCGCTAGCCATGCTACCAAAGGAACAACACATCCATCACTACATAATACTGCATTTTTGAGAAGCCTTCTTGGTGCTTTCAGTAGTCAATGTACAACTACTCCCTTCATCTCCCTTCATTTATTCATTTAATTTCTTACTATATTCCAAGAGACCTTAGAACAAACTCTCCTGAATAATGTGGATGATATTACTGTGCATACAAAGCATGTACTGACATACATGATCATACATGATATCCTGTAATGACCCATATACGTCCAAGATCGACCCTGGATCCTACGGATCCTCAAAACCGATCAACTCGAGCGCCTCCGGACCCACGGCGCTGCTCCAAAAGAAGGCCTGGAGCGCCACGGAGGAGCGCTCGCCGGCCAGCGCAGGGTGTGGTACGGAGCGCCGGGTGGTTTCCAGTCGCGGCTGGCCACAAGGGCACTCGAATCGCACCGGAAGTGTATGCGGACCCAAACACTCCATGTATGCCATATGTGCCAACATTGACCCCCAACACCACCCCAATGTAGGCATAATATATGGCAGTCCCATGGAGTGTCTGGGGGATGGATTGCTGCTTTGGATGAACATGGACTCAGTGCAACTCACGTCTTCGCCCACGAAACAACGTGGTCCGGTCGACCGGGGACCCGGGGGCTCCGCTGTCGGACCGTCCGTCAGGGAACCAACCCCTCGGGGATTTCGCCAGCGGAATCGCCATGGGACCAGCCGGCGGTTGCCCCTGTGGATCCCGCGGAAAAAAACAACTGCATCATGTTAATGTTAAGTGTAACATCTTGTAACATATTTTGGGTGTGTTTTTAGCTATCTCTGAATTGTAGTGGTGACTGAATTAATCCATGAAACGCATACTATCTGAAATCTGATGTTGTTTCGGGTGTCTTGCCAACATCTCCACCAGTTTCTGTCTTCCGGGGCACCAAGGCCACGCCTTCAAGGACGCGGAACTTGGCATGGCCGCCACGCAGCGCTGGAACCTACGCGAGTGACACGGGTGTGCCTACGTCACGGCCTTCGCACGCCGTGTGGACGCGGGCGCGCTGGCTGAAGTGAGACTTGGGGATGTGCACACAGGGAGCGGAGCCCAGCTCAGTGTCATCTAGCCACGCATGCTTATACCCAAGTGCTCATGTTTCCATGCTCGGGCCTGGTAGGTGTCTCGAACATTTATGAAGATTCTGCCCAACAATGTCCAGTTCTACCTGTTCAGATCCCTACCAGAAACAAAATCACCCCATCTGGACTCACAAACCCGGGCACGGTTGAAAACTCTGCGCGACACACGCACATACTCTCTCTCTCTCTCTTCCTCAGTTTCCATGTATGAAAAATACATAGGAACCAGGTAGCTTGCGTTACGCAGCTCGTGTTGGAGTTGAAACTGAATCTAACTAAAATGTGTTAATTCTGCCCTCAAGATCGTTTGGCTAATATACGTTCTGTAGTTCTGCAGGGTGATTTCTGGTCAAACCTCTTCTTCCTGAGGGATGTCGCAGCGAACCCCGACGCCGAAGTCTCTTCACCACCGTTGAGTCGGTGGTTGGCCCACCCAGATCCACACCCACCAGGCGCCCCGGGCGCCACCACCGCATCGGCTTTGGGCAACTGAGCGCGGAGAGCCCGCGGTGGCCCGGTCCATGTGGTGGAAGGTGGGGTGTCGCCATTTACTGAGTGGGGTCCCAAAAGCCCTGCGACATGGAACTCCGGTGAGCTGGATCAATCTGGCCTGTCAGGAAACATCTGTACATCTGGTTTCAAGATAGGTCGCTTAAATCCAAAAGGTTGTTGGATGGGGGAGTTCGTTTCTGCTATATTTAAGGTCAATTACCTGGGAATGTTAAGGAATGTTGCAGTTAGGTGAAACTTCAGTTTCAGAGTCAATTGGCAAGTGCATTTGTACTTAAACGGACTTCGACTTGTAACTTACTTAAAACTTAGACTGATAAAGTTGGTTCTAAATCTGCTAGCCTTTACAAGGTTTTGATTATAGATTGGATTCAACTTTATATAGTTTTGACTTGGTTCAACCTATTGGATCTAGGAACTAATATATAAGTACTTAGGTCTGATTTGTTGTACAAGTCAACTAACCAACATTGATCAACCAATATGGCAATTAAAATCATTGGTTTGTTTGTCTAAATTTAAGTTGCTAAAATGCAATACAAAAGGCTGTCATTGGCAACACTGGCAAGTGATAATGATGTTCCTTCTGTACAAGAATGCACTGTCATAAAACATATGACAGCCTTTGACGTTAAATATCATTAATCATTGACTATCTGTCATGCAGTTTTCTGACCGATAATGACGCTATACTTATTTAAACAAATGGTTTGATGTCGGAAAACATGTCAACTAATAAAATACCGAATGCTAGATTCCCTTAAGATCCGAGAAGCTCAAATCAAGAAGTGCTTCTTGGAGAAGCTTCAAAACAGAGCTGCCAGTGCTGTTTCAAAGCTTCTGAGAAAATCTCTGAGAAGCTCTGTTTTGAAGCTTCCCAGAAGTGCTTCTTGGAACTCTGGAAGTGCTTTTGGGAAGCTCTGAAATGAAGCTTCTGAAGATTCCTAGTTTTACATATGACAACCTTTTTTCTGGTGTGGTTGAAGTGAAACAGTCTTGCTGGTCTATTGCCAGCCAAACAGTGAAGCCTGTACATGCCTTCTTCAGGCTTTACTCATCTCTGGGAAGTTGCCTTCTCCAGGCTCTACTGCTGGAGTGTTGGGAAAGCTTGGTTCACCATCCAAGACATAAGAACTCTCTGTGCAGAGATCTGGCAATTGTTTTTGCCACCGCTGGCTGTGAAATATTGTTGCAGGGTGTACCCATAGGTTTCGTCCTTGTAGCACCAGGTGTCTTTGGGGTTCATACTTGTGAATTTGATGTCATCAAGTATATGGTCGAAAAGGTGCCACTTTGGTCTGGAGTGGTAGTGGAGGTGCTCATCTTTACTCACTGCAGCCTTCTCCAGACTCATCCATTGCTCCTTGAGCAACCTTCCACACCTCTCCAACCTTGGCAAGTCAGCCTTCTCCAGGCTTCTGTACATGTTGCTGCAAAATTTTGCAAGTTTTGCCACAGCCCTGTCATGTGCAGTGCCTTCTGCAGGCAACAAGGAATTGGCAAGCTCATGCAGGTAAGGGCAAAAGCCCCTGATATGAGCTGCCTTGCCTTCAAGCTCTGGGCTCTTTTTTGCTTTCTGATAATCTTTCACACTGAGCTTTTGCAAGCGCATGGAGTGAGCAGTGCCTTCCTTTTCATAGATGCTCTTGATCATTTTGTACAATTCTTTTGTCCTCAAGTCTTTGTTCCTGCCTGGGCAATACTTTTGGAATTCATGGATGCACTGTCCTGCAATGGATGAGGCTATGCCTTCATCCACTACATGCATCCAATCAGGCTTCATAGACTTGTTTGAAAGGTTTGCCAATTGGAAAAAGGGGCTGGCAGCCTTGCCCCTCTCTTCCAAATTGGCAAGCCAATCAGCCTTCTGCAGGCTCTGGGCCTGCCTTTCCTCCAGGCTTTGGGCTTTCCAAGTAGAGGGTGTAGCTTTGCAAAGCCAGCACATACCCATGTTGGTATTGTGATTGGGGGCACCATGCACTTTCACATGCCAGTCCCAGTCACCTCTCAACTGGACGACAACTGCCTTCTCCAGGCTTTGGCCAGCCTTTGCTTGCCTGTCTTTGTCAAGCTTCTTGCCATCATGCCTTCTGCAGGCTCTCTGGCCACATGCCAGCTGCTTCAAGGACCATGTAATCACTTTCATAATTTCTTGGTATGTTTCTTGGCCCAAAGAAAACTGCTGGTCCAAGCAGCAGATCAAAAATCTTGCGTACCCATTCTTTCTGGAACCTACAAAGTTGATTGTCCAATAGTCCAGGGTGGATTGGTTTTTCCTTCCCTTGACAGGGACCCCATCACCATGCAGGCCCAATGGGTACATTGAGTTGCCTTCTTCAGGCTCACCCAATGCCTTCATGGCTTCCCTCCATTCCCTTGCAAGCCATGTGCCTTCTTCAGGCAGCCCTTCTTGAAATGCACCTGGTTGGCCCAAGTACAAATGAAGCCAATCATGTGGGAGCAGGAAGGGCAATGCCACTTTGACTTTTTTATCGTTCTTTTTGTCCCACAAGGGGATCTTAGCCCAATACAAGGGTGCCCAATGGTTTTGCTTCTTGAGCCACCTCCTCCAGCTCCTGGATGCATTGCCATTGCAGCCTTCCTCAGGCTCTTTGCAGCCTTCCTCAGGCACTGCTTCGAGCTTCCTTTTCTTCAAGGGCTCTTTGCTGGACCCTGGCTGGTTCTGCCAGGGTCCTTTGACCTCCAGGCCAGTAGCCCTGGCCTGTGTGATGAGCTTCTTGCCTTCTTCTACAGAAAGCTTGTTTTTGCTGATCAAACTCAACAAGGTCTGTGCCAAATCCTTTTCAGGATTGGCTTTCTCCATCCTTGAAATGAAATGGCTGCAGGAGCATGGAAGGGCTTGAAGCAACCCAAACAATCACCAAACCTAGCCAGCCAACACCCCCCCACCCCACCCAAACTCATTTTTTCAGATTAAAAACCTTGGCTCCTGATGGGTTTTACCATCCTGTACAAGCCTTCTGCAGGCTCATGGTGCAAGTATGTACAGGCCTTCTTCAGGCTTTGCATTTGATGCCTCAGACTGTATGCCCTTCATTCCTGGCCCAAAGCTTGAGAGGAGCCCACTGCTTGTTCAAAGCCTTCAAATCTGCTTCAGCAGCTTCTTTGTGGACTTCCAACTCTGCCAAGGCCTTGCCTTCTTCAGGCTTGTATTTCACAGGAAATCCTCCCATGGTTTGCAACCACTTCTCCTTCTTGGCACCAAATGTAGCCAGACCTTTGTCTAAAGCATCTTTGTGCCCCTGCACAGTGGATTCTCCAGCAATTGGCAGGGAGCTAATGGTTTGCTTGAGCACTTTACCTTTGTCAAGGGCAGTGCCCAAGCTGTTGATTGCCTTCTTCAGGCTGCTGAAACATTTCTTGTAGGCTTCTGCCAGGACCTCCTCCTCACTAAGCTCAACAGCTTCTTCCTGATCCTTGCCTTCTTCAGGCATGGGTCTCCCACTGCCACTAGAAGGGCCACCACTTGGCTTGCCTCCCAGCATCAGCTTGCCATCTCCTGGCTGAAAGGCCAACATGGCCTCCACCTGCTCAAAGTTCTCCTGGTCCAGGTCCACTTTCTGCTTTGCTGCTGTTTGGCTCTCATTGGAGCGTTTTTCTTCTTGCATGGCAACATGCTCATAGTAGTAGAGCTTTTCGCAACAGCATCTGCCCACTTTTTGTTTGGGTGGGCCATGCTTGGCAAGTGCTCCACAGCTGCATCGCAAAGGGCTTCAAAATTGGGGGCATGGGGGTTGGCACCCTCAAGGGTGCCAACAGTGTATTTGGTCACCCAGCCTTTTTGTACCTTTTCAGTGGTCTTAGCCTTCTCCAGGCTCATTTTGTGTACTTGTTTGTGTGACACATCTGGGTCCAAAAGGAATTGTTCATAGTACCTTTTTCTTTTGGCAGCATGCCCAGTAGCCTTCTTCAGGCTTTGGCTCAAATGGGTCTTACCTGATTTGCTCAGCTTGGCAAGCTGGTTGTGAACATCTTTCCACACATCTTTGCCAATGGCAACCTTGCCTTCTTCAGGCTCCTTGGCCTTGCCCTTTGCCTTCGCTGTGGCCTTGGCTTTGGCCAAAACCTTAGGGGAAAGCTTCAGCTTCAGCTTAGCAGTTGGTGAAGCTTTGGCTTTGGGTGTGCCTTCTGCAGGCTTCTTTGGTGTGCCACCTGCCCCTGTCTTGACAGGTGTGCCTTCTCCAGGCTCTTCTTTCACTGCACCCATGGCTGCAGCTGGCCTCTTTTGGGGCGCCATGCTGGGTGTGTGTCCTAGGCCCTAAGGTGGTTTGTGAAAGGTGCCTGTGGAGCTGTAGATTGAAATGCTGATGGTGTTGGGGAAAATTGTGTGCTTGAGCACCTTGAACCTCAAAGGCCACCAATCATTTTCACCTCTGGTTTAAGAACCTTTCAGGCCTTTTTTTTAGAACTTTTCAGGTCTTTTTTTAGAACTTTCATGCCTTTTTTTTTGAACTTTTCAGGCCTTTTTTTAGAACTTTCAGGCCTTTTTTTTTTAGAACTTTTTATTGTGTTCCTTATAAATTTAATAAGAAGCAAATAAAAAGTTCTAAAAAAAGGCCTTAAAAGTTCTAAAAAAAGGCCTGAAAAGTTCTAAAAAAAGGCCTGAAAGTTCTAAAAAAAGAACTGAAATTTTCTAAAAAAATCTGGTGGTTGCCTTCCCCAGGCTTTGGCTTGATACCACTGAACCCCAAAACCTTCACCAAAGGGTGGCCACCAAGTACCAGACACCAGAAAGGGTAACCAGGAAGGGTTGCACCAAAACCCAAAAGGGTACCCCAACCAGACCCACCAAAACCATCCACCCCAACCCCTCCTTCACCACACCCTCTTTTCCTTTCAAAAACCTGTGCTCTTGATGGACTTTGCCATCCTGTACAAGCCTTCTGCAGGTTCTTTGTGGTGCTCTGCATCAGCCTTCTCCAGGCTCAAAAATCTACTGAACCATCTGTGTTTGTTGGTACTCCTTCTTCAGGAGACTGTTCTGGCATGGGCTCATCTGCAGCCTCTGGCATGGGCTCATCTGGAGCTCCTTCTTCAGGAGCTTGTTCTGGCTTAGGCTTCTCTGGGGGGGGGCTCCTTCTTCAGGAGGCTTTTCTGGTTCTGCTGGGTTGTTGGGTGGCTCTGGAAGGTCAGCTGGAGTGGGCTCTGCAATTGGGCCTTCTGCAGGCTCTGGTTTTGGATCTACTCTTGGACAATCCTGAGGACCCTCATCACCCTCATGAATGGTCTTTGGCTTTTTCTTTGCCTCTGTTGAGGGTGGCTGAGGCTGTGGCTGGGCAGGTTCCCAGCTGTGTTGTGAACCTGTTTCCTGCCTGTGCTGTTCAGAGGCATCTTCCTTAGCCTTCCTCAGGCTTTTGGGTGGAGTGGGTGGCCATTTTCCCTGAGGTCCTGCCCCCTTGCCTTCTCCAGGCTTGGATTGAGGTTTTTTGAAACTTGGCCTCTGACCTTTCCAACCTGGACCTGTAGGTGGGCCAACATCAGGTTCACACCGTGAGGCCAGGGCTTTGGCTTCATCCAGAAGGTCCTTGAGCCTTTGCTTCAATTCTTTGGTTTGCCAGACCTGTGGATGAGGCTTCAGATGCTCAGGCACTGGCTCCCCAGCTCTTTCCAAGTTTCTCCTGTCCAGCCTTTTCAGGTCTGAAGGCCTTGACCTGACCATGTACCTTCTCCAGGTATCAGGCTGCTGGTTGTACCATTGTTTCCAATCCTCTTTTGTCCACTCACCAGATGTGCCTTCCCCAGGCTCTGTGGATGCAGGCTCATGCCACCATGTGGAGCTCTGCCACCAGCCTTCTCCAGGCTCATTGGGTGACTGCCACCAACAGTGGCTTTGCCACCAGCCTTCTTCAGGCTCTGAATATCCTCAGGTGTGTGCAGAGATGATGCCTCTGAGAGCCAATCATCATCTGCAACTCCTGGGTCTGGGAATCTCCAAACACCCAGCTGGTCATCCCAAACAGGCCTGGTTTCCACATCAGTGTTCCACCAGTTCCCATCATTAGACCTGTCATGGATCCATTCTTTGATGCTTGGATCCTTTTTAAAAGCCTTCTGCAGGCTCTCCATCTCCAGTGCATCGAGTTCATCAAACCATCCTTTGTGCTTTCTCTGCCACACATAGTAGTACTTTCCATTCCAATAGCGCACCCTCCACCAATACAGGCTCTCCATGCCTTCTGCAGGCTGCACAAAGCCAATGATGGCCAACAGTGCCAAGATGGCAAAAGCCTTCTTCAGGCTCATGTTGGGGCAGCTAGCCTTCTTCAGGCTCAGGGTGGCAAAGGCAGCCATGGCTCAAGTCCTACCTAAACCAAAGCTGTTCACCTACCATGTGTTCTTCCCCTTACACTCTGTGGGGTGAGTGTGTGTGTGGTTGCATATGTGGTCCATTCAATAGATGTACGTGGAAAACATGTGTGTCAGTGTGTTCAGTTTGTTGCAGTGTGAAAAGTGGAGTATATACACATGGTATGTCTTTGAACTTGTGATGGTGTGTTTGCTTGCTGTGTGTAATGTGGAAAATATGTTGGTACATGGTGCTGTGTGTGTGTGGAATGTGTTATATGAAATGTTCTTTGCTTGTGTGTATATGTTTGTATGGCATATGTGTGTGGCTGTGTGTGTGTTTGCATGACATGGCATGGCCTAGTCTTTGCATCCCTCTAGAGCCAAAAACCAAACATCTACACCTTCTTCAGGGTCAACTACCTAGGTTCCCTATACCTTCTACAGGTTCCCAGGGGTCGTAGTCAAACCAACACCCCTACACAACCCCTAGACCATACCAACTCCACCAAATTCCACCACCAATCCCTTCCAGAACCCCTTTTTTCCTACAAACCAAATGGCATGTCAGCTATGTACAAGCCTTCTTCAGGCTCTT
Source organism: Durusdinium trenchii (assembly GCA_963970005.1). Lineage (NCBI taxonomy): Eukaryota > Dinophyceae > Suessiales > Symbiodiniaceae > Durusdinium > Durusdinium trenchii. The sequence goes on along the minus strand of CAXAMN010022951.1, from coordinate 636,871 downwards.
CCCTACTGGCTGGTGCAAGCCTTCTTCAGGCTCTTGCTTGCTGCTTTGCTTCACTTGCTGGGCATGATATTGTTCTTGAAACCAACCAAGTCTGCCTTCTCCAGGCTTTGTCCTTCTTTTGCTTTTTGCCAGAGGGCATCCATGACCTCATCCCTGGTAGCAGATTTGCACATTTCAACATTCACCAGGCACATGGGTTTCTTGCCTTCTTCAGGCTTGTATTGAATGTAGGCCTTTTTGTTGGCCCTGGTTTGCTTGACCAATCCAAAGCTGGCAGATGGTTGCCATCCACTCTGGTGGCCTGCTTGGCAGCCTTCTGCAGGCTTTGCCCTGGGAGCCTTGCTCTGCTTTGCAGGCTTTTTCTGGCTTGCAGCAGGCTTTCTCATGGATGGCTTCTTGTAGAGCCTTCTGCAGGCTTCTGCAAGCTCTTCTGGTGCCACCAATGATTCTTGGGTGCATTGGACTGTGCTTGCAATTTCCACCACTTCGGTTTCATCTCTTGATTCCCCTTCCTCCTCCACAGGCTGGGCAAGAACCAGAGCTGGTCTCTTGAGGGTTTTCGCCTTGTCAGCCTCAGGTGCCTGGCTGCCTTCTGCAGGCTTGCTGCCTTCTGCAGGCTTGGTACCCTCTGCCTTCTCTTCCCAGCTAAGAGCTCTCATCAGCCTTTGCAAAACTGGGTCAGTCTTTTCACCAGTCTTCATGTTTCGCCTTTTCCTCCCAAGGAAGGATCTGATATCAAAAATTGCATTTGCAATTGTTTTTCTTTCAGCCTCAGAGGCTCTGGGCTGTGCTTCTTTGATGGCCTGCCTTGTCATGGGCTTTGACAAGGCAGGCCTTTGAAACCACACTTCAAGGAAGTGGGCTTGCCTTCTGCAGGCTTCTTCATGGTCTGCAGGCCATGCCCCTGCATCCAGAGCAAGAGGGAAGCCTTTCAAAATTGCAGCAGCTTGCTTCACATTGCCTTCTTCAGGCTTACAAGGCAGAGTGCCAGACATGCTGGTGGTTGGGTGAAACAAACAAAACTCAAAAATACACCTAGAAGTCTGAGCCAAAATGGTTGAAGCACTCCATACCAATTGGTGGGTAGAGCCCTGGAAGCTCCAAAACAAAGCTTCCAATGCAAACCCTGGAAGCTTCAAAACAAAGCTTCCCAGAAGTGCTTCTTGGATGGGTTATGTTGAAAAATCCAAGAAGTGCTTCTCTAAGCCAGAAGCTCTGAAACAGCACTGGCAGCTCAGTTTGGGAAGCTCTGTTTTGGAGCTGCCAGCTCTGAAACAGAGCTGCCAGCTTTGTTTTGAGACTTCCAGGATGAGCTTCTAGACCCTCAGAAGCCTGAAACAAAGCTGCCAGCTCTGTTTCAGCTCTTCTCGGATCTTAAGGGTTCGGACATTTGGTTACATTGGTTGTCATGAACGTTGACGCTCCAGCCTCAAGCTGCCCTGTTGGAAACTTTGGAAGTTTGGACAAAGCTCCTCAATGAGCAACATTGCCCTTTAGAACCAGAACCGTTTTTCGGTATGTGGGACAATTAGTCCGATGACGACTGCTGACCTCCTCACATAGCTGAAAGAGATAGCCTAAGGGACTATGGTAGGCACTGGGCGATGTCGGTGTAATGTCGGATTCCTAGAACTGTTTTAAATTTGACAACTGTGTAAATTCTCTATTCCTTTCTGATCGTCAATGCTCTTTTTCCCAGGAGCTGTGGTGCGGCCCCGCGCGCGCAAGAACAGGGAGCTTGGTCGGGCAACTCCCAAGAAACAAATATATATTTGCAAATACCGATGTTTTTTGAACATCAGTAAGCCAAAAGCACCGGAATTTACGAGCTGTATTTGGAAAAGAAGATATAGAACATGAAAAAAACATTTGTCAGCCAATCAACCTCGGCAAACTGAAACAAACAAGAAAACATTGTATTTAGAATGGTTTTTGCATCAGGAACCCAACAGCAATGTAAATCCGCCCGCACCGGAGGTGCCGAGGGCGTTGTGTAGGCTCGTGTACACATCGCAAGAGAATAAATCCGGTTAGATAAATCCTAAGGTTTAGCTTGGGGGGGGAATTTTTCTTCTAGAAATGTTGTGTTTTTCAATGTTTTTGAAAAATGATTAAAATTGGACCAAATGTTGGCGATGCCGGTTATGCTCATCGGGTGAGATAGCATTATTGACAGCGCAAACGTCTTGGGAAGAGAAGGGGCATTGGACCCGACGTTGGCGACCCCGGCTATACCGGGCGGGACGGATCGCATTATCGACATCGCAGACATCTCATAGATAGGTAGATAGACGGAGGGATAGCTAAGTGGATAGACGGAGAGATAGCTAAATGGATAGATATGTTGATAAATAGACAGATAGATAGATAGGTAGATAGACGGAGAGATGGCTAAATAAATAGAGACATAATTTGCTAAGAGATAGATAGATAGATAGATAGATAGGTAGATAGACGGCAAGATAGCTGAATAGATGGATAGGCAGATAAATAGGTAGATAGATAGGTAAATTTGCCCGCACCGTATAAATAGAAAGATAGCTAATAAAAAAATAGACAGATAATATATAGACAAATCGAAAATAGATAGATAGATAGATAGATCGATAGATCGATAGGTAGATATTATGGACATCGCAGAAATCGCATAGGCAAAACGTGGGGCACTGTACGATTGATATCGTGGATGTGTTCGGTCGTGCGCCCAGTCCGACTGGATGAGGTGAATGGCACTGAGCCTGTGGCTTTTGATGTTTCTTGAGGGGATATGCGGAGCTGCGCGCCGCATTTTCGTCAACACAACGGAGCTGCACCGATAGTCCCGCAGCATCACACCTTAGCAGAGTGGCGGGGCATCGGAGATCGTGCGATAAGTGTTGCGAGTGTTTTCTATGCTGAGGACGTGGCCCATAGAGACTTGTGCCTGGCACGGCGCAAGCGCAGCAACGGTATACGTTCTGTGACAAAAACAGAAAGAGGTGCTACAAATTTGCGATGTATGTGTGCACTATACCACTTGCTTTCTATGCTGAGAATGTGGCTCATAAAGACTTGTGCCTGGCACGGAGCAACAGCAGCAACGGTCTATGTTCTGTGACAAAAACAGAAGGAGGGACTACAAATGTGCGATGTATGTGTGCAGTATATCAATTGCTTTCTATGCTGAGGATGTGGCCCATAGAGACTTGTGCCTAGCACGGAGTAATCACAGCAACGGTGTCTACAGCAAGTTATCACTGGCCAATGCGTAAACTGGCATCTGCACCCGGGATGCCCTCAAGTCTGACCTGGATTTAGTATTGAAGATAGTGCTTTAGTGTCCATGAGCCACCACGCATCAGGCAGTAATGGATGTTTCACACTTGTACCTCTGATTTCCCTTTTGGGGATTTTCGACTATCGCTGACTATACACATCTGCGCTCAGCAATTGGTCTACTCTCCAGACCTGTTCCTCTTGCACCGCCCAACCCCGGTTGCCCTCAAGAGCAGCCTCCACCCCTGTTTCCTCTTGGGCTTGTTCTACTTCGCAATCACAGTCGGCCCCGTCACCTTCCGAAGCTTTTGGTTGAGTCCACAAGTGAAAATCTACCAGCTCTTCCTTCCACATTGACCGAGCACAGAGCGCACAGCTCCGTAGGTCTCATTCTTCCCCATTGGCAGACTTCTTGCTATACGTGGGTGATGTTCAACATGGGATGTTCTCAATGCATGCTCACGGTCAAGGAAACAAAACTGCTGCATCCGAAGTTTCGTTTTGCTCTTCACATGCGCTGGCTATGTTTCACATAGGTTCTTTGGCAATCGGGCCGCACAGCAGCCTGCGCCTGCCACAGCTCTCACAGCAGCTCTCACATCTGTCTCTTTCGCCGTCCATCTCTCTTTTCGGCTTCCTCGACTGAGCCCCTTGCCTCCTGCACGCCCTCCAGTTGCTTTGGCGCACCAACGTCATGAATTCGTTGTCCCTAGCACGAGAAAATCACAGCTACTGACAACTACACGGTGTTGGATCACTACACATACCAGTAGATAACCTTTAGAAACGTGCAGCCATGCACCCTTTGAAGGTTTACATGAAATTATATGAATATGGAAAACGTATAGCATATACCCTTTTTCTATTTTCTCTCTTTCTCAAAGATGTATTCATTCACACCTGCATGAAGCTACAACGCATCGGCAACTGTAAAACTCCACCTTGCCATTCAGATGATGCAAATGATGCTAATTACATTTCTTGCATCACCACCGCCTCAATAAAGACAAAGAATCACCTCTAAAACAACTTCAAACGCCTTATTCGGTGGATCCCCCAGCATCACCGACATTGGAATTTACGTAGCCCTTTCCCGGGCCACCCCTCCACACCCCCGACTTACTCACTTCGCTCGCCGAACGCGACTCGGTTGCCGCCTTCTACGAAAGCTCGCTGTTGCCAAAAAAAATTTCGCGCCTGCTCACCTAAGCTCCTGGCCCATTGCATGCGCGCCGCCCACAACCATCAGATGACCCCTCCTCCTTCTGACTGCTTCTTCACACTCGAACCCGCTATCCTAAACAACACGATCGGGATGCAGCTTTGGCAATGGTAGCTTGGCTTCACGATGAGGAAATCAATTTTTCTACTGGCGCCATCGACGTGGCAGGAGTCTGTGAGCATGAATTAACCTTCACGCCTCGAAACATAAACTCTCTCAAATGACTGTACCTTCTGACTGCTTCTTCGCACTCGCGCCCGCTACCCCAACCAACACTTTCCCGGCTCCGAGAGCACAGGTTCCTGCGGACCAATCTCGCTTTCGTAAACATGCCTCCATGAGCTCCCCCCCCAGAACCATCGAATGGTCCCTGCCTTTTTCCGATCCTGAATATTAGCTTTTACGCCTTACAACATAAACTCTCTCAAATGACTGTACCTTCTGACTGCTTTCTCACACCCCAGACAACACTTTCCCGGCTCCGAGAGCACAGGTTCAACCTGTGCGGGCGGCTTCGAGCGCGAAGCGGTGTGAATATAAATGTCTTCGTACCTGAGCAAGCAATCCACAATACTTACAAGGCTTTCCGCATTAGGAGCCCAAAAGCAATGTCATGTGGTTGAACGACAAAGCTTTGCTTCTAAAAGCAAGAAGCAATGGTTCGACGGCGGTGCGCGGGCGCTAGCTGACACTTCTTGGTGTTTTTGCTGTTGTTGTTGCTTTTGTTGTTGTTGTGGTTATTGTTATTGTTCTTGTTGGTGTTGTTTTTGTTGTTGTTGTTGTCGTTGTTGTTCTTGTTCTTGTTCTTGTTCTTGTTGTTGTTGTTGTTGTTGTTGTTGTTGTTGTTGTTGTTGTTGTT
>CAXAMN010022951.1:586273-631525 GCA_963970005.1 Durusdinium trenchii | reverse complement strand
TGGTGGTGGTGGTGGTGGTGGTGGTGGTGGTGGTGGTGGTGGTGTGGTTGTTCTTGTTGTGGTTGTTCTTGTTGTGGTTGTTCTTGGTGGTGGCGGTGGCGGCGGTGGTGGTGTTGTGGTTGTGATTGGTGTTGTAGTTGTTGGTGTGGTGGTTGTAGTTGTAGTAGTTGTTATAGTAACCAGAAACAAAAATGCCAATAAAGCATATCAGAGGCATATCAATTTGGGCGGCATAACACGCATTTTGGTGAAGGGCACCCTAACGAGCATGTGACGCAAAAGATTGAGTAGCATGTTTGAAGAGCAAAAAGGTCAACGGTATTTAAGAGGCTTACGCCTGACAGCCGGGCGCCGGCCAAGCAGGGAGAGGGTGTGTTTAGAGAGAAGGAGAGAGACAGAGAACTCAACCGTAAGATCCAAAAAAGCTGCGTAAATTGGGTGTGTGTGGGGATGGGTTCTCTTTCTCTTTCTCTCGCGCTGTCACTTGGTCTTTGTCTTTTTTATTCTCTCTTGTCCCGATGTGAGAGAGGGAGGAAAGCGTATAGGAGCACCGAAGGCGAAACGCAGCCGGCCGACTGAGAGCTGGTGGCGCTCGGAGAGAAAAGCTGGAGCAGCTAGACAAAGCCTGTTGCTCTACGCTGGTCAAAGATCCAACTATGGATTTTGGAGGGATTCACAGTTGTCCCGAGACTGGATTGGATCAGCGGGCGGTAGACAACGTCCGCTATAGGATCGAGAAGCGCGACGAAGAGCTGGTCGGACCTAGACTGCGAGAAGCAGCTTTTGGTTCACAGAGCGGAAGGCGGAGACAGCAGCACCAATGGAGCTGGTGTCCACGGAGCTGGTCGGAGGGGAGGAAAACGAAAAAAAGAAAGACACTGACTTGGAGAACCGAAGCGAATTGGGATGACTGGGATGGCGACGCAGAGGTTCGCCTTGTGGAACTCAAGACTGACCTGATCCTTCTCGAAAGTGGGAAAGTCTTCAGTCGGTGGGGGGCCGAACAACCCCCCCCCGTGCAAGACGGGGACCGGGACTGCGGGCAGCCCGGTAGCAGCCTTCTCGAGAAGGGGGCGGACCGTCCCGGGAGCGACCTTCTCGAGAAGGGGGATTACCGCCTGGGCGTATACCGCCAAGGCCAGAAAGGTTGCTGTGCTCAGTGTGAGAAAGTGGTTGCTCTTTCTTTATGTTTGCTAGCAAGCTGTGGGAGAGCATCGCTTTCCCACCCTCGTGTACGACGGGGGCCGGGACTTCGGGCGTCCCGGCAGCATCCTTCGCAAGAAGGGGGCTGACCGCCCGGGTGTGCATTGCGCACACCGAAGGTCGGGAGAGCCGTCCAGCACGGTGCCGCGCAGGCGGGGAACGAGAGAGTCAGCGAGACAGAGCAAAGCTAGCGCAGAGTCGCACTGAAGCGGAAAAATTCGAGGACGACCGAGAGCTTTTGGTTCGCAGCGCACAAGCAGAAGCATAAGCACGATAATCTCGGGTACAAAACCACCCTAGGTAGGTATATTTCACCCCCTACGAGAGCGTTTGGTTCACGTGCACAAAACCACCCTGGGTAGTGCTATTTCACCCCCTATAAGAGCGAGTGGTTTACAAAAGGAAACAGAAGGGTTGTTAGACAGATCACAAGCAGAGGCAAGCGCACGAGAAGCTGGTATGCAAAAGCCCCCTGAGTAGTTATATGTCATCCTCGACCAGAGCTTTCGGTTTACAATAAGACAAACATGCATCGCAGAAGCAAGAGCATGCGAAACTGCGCAAAACCACCCCGAGTAGTTCCATGTCACCCCCGACCTGAGAGTCAGCGCATCGCGCAGCCGCTGCAGCGAAGTTTGCACGCAACAGTTGCTTGTTGCCACGGAGTGCTAAGTAGCCCACCTTCGCTGTCGCGTCCGGTTGCCGGAGACAGTAGCCATGGCGAGCGCACCAACGTTCACGTTGGTGCTGTCGGACTCGACGGGCTATGGGTGGCTTCCGGGTGGAAACCTCGGAGGGACAGCGTTGGTGGTCCGAGATGAGACGAAGTTGGTGGCAGCTGTCGTCTGCAGCGGGAGCCTGACCAAGCCAGGGACTGCTGGCCCATGCGCCTTGGACGTTGTGATGGAGCAATGGATCTTGCCAGGAGGTCTGGAAGCGTTCCATGCGGAGCACGCGGCGCAGGTGGGCATCATTCCTGCACGGGAGTCAGTGCCTGGCAGAGAGTATGAAGGCTTGCAGTTGGCGAGGAAGTGCTTTGGAGTGCCTGAGACACCTCGCACTATCCTCAGCCTGGTGGGGAAAGCCTATGCGAACAGAAAAGACCAGCTGCATTTCTCGAATACAGAGGCGCCTGGAGCCATGGACACCTTGGTGACGGCAACGCTCGAGGACATGCGAGCGCAGCGAGGGGTCGCTGCAACCGCAGAGCATCGCTCAGCGCAAGACAGTGCCGCAGAGCATCGCTCAGCGGCGAACGACCCCTGGATCGCCGTGGTGGTTTGCGCGGGGTGGAACTGCACAGAGAAGGAGATCTTGGCAGAGAACTTCGTGGCAGCGAGGTTAGCGCGCTCGCGCACATGGGCAGAGGTCGTGCAGGTGTTGTCCGCGCATGCTGCCGTGAAGTTGCCGTGGACGCAAGTGGCGCCCAGTCTGAAGGCCGCCCCGAAGATCCTATGGCAGACATGCTACGCGGACTACCCCGAGTCGGCGCGGATGATGCAAGAGTTCGCCCCCAGTCTGCGGCGAGACTTTGTGGACGACCCAAGTTGCGAGGCAGAAGTGTTGGCAGTGGGTGGCGAAGCACTGTTGGCGAGGTATCGCAGTTGGACACAGGCCTCGCACCGCGCTGACCTCTGGCGCTACCTGCGCCTCCACGCGCAAGGCGGCTACTACATGGACATCAAGATGTGCTTGCTGCAGCCGCTGGAAGACACCCTTCGGGAGATCTATGAGGAGGGCAACCGCTTGGTAGCAGCCGCGAAGACCGCAGCGGAGGGACAGCGCATCGCGCAGCCCACAGATGGGGGAGGTCAGCGCATCGCGCCGCCGCCGCCGGAGGGACAGCGCATCGCGCAGTCCTCGGAAGAGGCAAGTCAGCGCATCGCGCAGCCGCCGCCGGAGGGACAGCGCATCGCGCAGACTACGGCCGAGGCGGTCTCCATCGCAGACTGGGTCTTGGATGGAAAGTTGGAGGAGCAGCCGCACTTGATCATGAGCCGAGGTGCGAATCAGGAGCATGTCTTCCAAGGCAACATCTTGGCGTGCAGCCCCGAGCATCCGCTCTTTGCTCGCGCCATTGCTGACTGCATGACCGCTACTCCAGCGCAGATGCGCAAGCGGTATCTCCGCTTCTGCGAATTCCTCTGGGCCGAAATGAAGCGAGACCTTGGGCGGCCGCCTTGTTTGGGTTGGAACTTTTGCAAGTGGTCGAAACAGAGCCAAAGAAGCGGTCGAACCTTCGACGCCGCGTGCGTCCAACCGCACAGATCCTGGGTTCGTTTGCGCCTTCGCTCTAGCCTCCGCCAGAGCATCGCTCACGCGGTCAACTTCATGACAACAACCAGCTGTAGCAGTAAAAAAAGACCGGTCAGCGAGCGCCGCAAGAGCGATGAGACTGCAAGAAACTGTGAAACTGTGAACGATGCGTGCAGAGTGCAATGTCCGCGAATTCGTTCTCGCCAGGTGCGCACCGTCTACATCTTCAGTCGGTGGGGGGGCCGAACAACCCCTCCCTGTGCAAGACGGGGACCGGGACTTCGGGCGTCCCGGTAGCATCCTTCTCGAGAAGGGGGCTGACCGTCCCGGGAGCGTCCTTCTCGAGAAGGGGGCTGACCGCCCGGGCGTATACCTGCTATACGCCGAAGTCGGGAGAGCCGTCTTGCACATGTCCTGCCATCCCGTCTCTCTCTCTCTCTCTCTGTCTCTCTCTCTCTCTCCTCTCTCCCTCCGCTCTCTCTGTCTGTCTCTGTCTCTGTAGTCTCTGTCTCTGTCTTCTCTGTAGTCACTGTCTCTGTCTTCGCTGTCTCTCTTTCTCTCTCTCTCTCGCTGTCTCCCTTTCTCTCTCTCTCTCTCTCTCTGTCTCTCTCTCTCTCTCTCTCGCTGTCTCCCTCTCTCTCTCTCTCTTTTTGAGACTGTGTGAGGCCTATGTTGCCACATCTTGAGGCAGTCTGGGCCCAGTTAAGACTGTGTGAGGCCTGTTGCCACATCTTGAGGCAATCTGGGCCCGCCTAGGGGCTATGTTTCCCATATGTGAGACCTAGGTCGGGTCATCTTGCGGCTATGTGTACCATAGGCTGGGACTAGGTGAGGTCCTCTTGAAGGCCTCTTTCAGATCATCTCGGAGCACATGTTCCGCCTTTGCTGTTGACGTGTGCCCAACGCCCACGAAATGTCGATTAAGCTTGAGCAAAGTTAAGCTATCTGGTGCGCATCTTGGCCCTCGGTTGGGCCAAGTTGCGCCCACGTGGTCTATGTTGGGCACATCTTGGGCCCAAGTTGAGCCTATGTTGGGCCTAGGTCGGCCTATGTTAGGCCTATGTTGGCCTAGGTTGGGCCTATGTTCGGCCTATGTTGGCGTATGTTGGCCCCATGTTGGCCTATGTTGGCCCTATGTTGAGCCATCTTGGGGGCTATGTTGGGCATATGTTGGGGATATGTTGGCTATCTTGGGCCTATGTTGGAGATATGTTAGGAAACTTATGTGCCCAACACCAACGAAATGTCGATTAAGCCTGTCCGCGCGGCACGCATAACCGACACCACGGGCGCCCAGTCGTGGACGCCGAAGGCCACGAAACACTGTAAAAAACGATGTTTTTGAACCTTTTTCGAACATCCTGCACAAGAACATAAAAATTACACAAAAATCTGTCGACACGCTTCGGGCGGGGGTATACACGCGGTCCAACAAAAGGGTCGGCGGCAGGGGCGGCCAGCGTATATAACCTTCGGTTACCACCGAAGGCCTCCGGCAAGGACACGGGCCCGTGGCCGGCGCCCGGATTGCGAGGTTTTCTGGCCCGCCCGTTTTTTCGCTGCAAGCCTTCTCCCCTGTGGCCCTGCGGGACTACCCGAGCTTGGCCTATGGCCGGGAGGCCTTTTAATGTGCGAACGCCGGGTGGTCCTGCAGACTCAGCCCCCTGCTGGCCCAACTTGCGAGGTTTTCTGGCGCCTCCGTTTTCGCTGCAAGCCTTCTCCCCAGTGGCCCTGTAGGTTCACGGATACTATCAGTGAGTGCCCTGCCGCCGACCCACATCTTCTGCATCGCCAACTGCATCACCAATCCCCCAGCAGAAAGAAATCACACCAAAAAAAACATGTTTAGGCCTCTGGAGTGGCCTCTAGATTGCGTTTTGTTGCGGATTTGGATCATTTTTGGTCAACGTTGGATCAAGATTGCGACGTTCAGACAGCAAGCGCGTCGCAAATGACAGTGTTCTTGCTAATTGAGCTAACTAAATGAACCACTTCAAAGTGCTGAATTAAAAACACAAAATATTGATTAATTCAGGGATGTTTGAGTATAGGTAGGGTAGAGTGGACCTTGACCTCATTTTTTTGTAAATCATTGAGCCTATGCAGAGTTCAAATCCAAAGTACATGAGACGTCAACGACCACATTGGTTAATATTAACAGTTGCGCGCATCTTTTCTGCAGCTTTCCCTAGATCTGAGGTCCGATCTGAATGAAACCTGACTCTGATTGATCTGTCACTAAAGACAATAACAAGCAAAACATGCAATATTTGTTTATTTGACTATTCTACATATTCTTTGTTGTGTGTATGAAGCTGTATCTGATATGTATTGCATATGTTTTGCATCTATTGTACTCTGTTAGATTTCAATGGATTTCATATTGTTTTTTTGAATGATCTCTATTGGCTTCTCTTGTTCCTTAGGAGCATGCCCCCTGCAGCACACATTTAGTTCACTAGTGGTTAACCCCTGTCTTTCTTTCTTCTGTCCGACTGTCCCAGCTGCCAGGAACTAGTCAGGCCCCCCCAAGTTCCAATCCCTCCAAATTTGCCTATTAGACCCTGTTGAGTCTGAGCATTTCTGGTTAAAGCTTTCTAGATGTTTTTTGTTTGGGGGTATCAGTATACCTCTGTGTAGTTACACAAATTTGATAAAGTAATCCAGAAAAACAATCAGTAATTCCCAAACTCAGTGGGGGACCCTGATTGATTTCCTGAGGTTTGGTAGATGATTTTGCATCCCACGGCAAGAAAACGCCGTAAATACCACCTGCTTTACTTGCTGAGGATTCAGGATCGAAAGCATTGGGTCCCTAATGCAAAAACAGGGCTACGCCGCCGATAGCGGCACTGAGTAGTTTTGGACATCCGCCATATCGCACCTTTTTCCGTAAGTCACTCGAATTTTTCGGGCAGTCCCCACAAGTCTTGACACCTGATGACATTGCGCCACTGCCATGCAAGAACGGGATTGAAGTCTGGGGGCGACTCGTGGCATCGGTGGCCAATTCTTTTGGCAAGACATCACCCTGTGACCCCAACCCCCCCCAAAAGACACTGTGAGAGCGAAGAGCTTGGATGTGAAAACCATGAACATCAGCAAAGTACTCAGCGCCGATATCGGTGGCGTTGCCAATAAGGGTACTGTAAATACCGTGTGTGTTTGCAGAGTTTCATCGCCTGCGCGAGCGCGCCAAAAACATGCTGCTTTTTGATGCGCGCGCATGCGTGCAAGGCAACAAGTTCAATGACCAACAAACATCTGATTATCACATAGTGCATCCCTACCCCCAGTTTCTTGGTGGCCAAGGGGGTGTAATAACATATATAAATACTTTTGTACAATCTGTACGATGTTGGACAATCAAGTCCGCTTGGCCAATTGAACACGCTTAACGTGAGAACATGCAATTTGCATTTCACAATAGGCCCTTGGAATCGCTGCAAATCGTGCAGGGTGTTTGATCCACGCAATGATCGATTTTCCAAATTATGCTCCAGCAAAAAAATACTGATACTACAAACGTAGGAGGAACGTGTGATTATAGTTCCAGTTGATTTTAAAGTTGCTCGACCAATGTCCAAGGTCGATCTACCCAATAGCGATCACACAAAGGCGCCCTCAAAAGCGTCCAACTGGCCACGGCCAGAAAATCCACCCGAGAAGAAACACAAATCCGCCCGGCAGCGCCTCGAAAATCTTAGAATATCTCTGCACCGCTTGACCTCCGAAGCGCTTGGACCTGGGAAAAACCGGGGCGGTGCGCCGCTCGAAGGGCTCAGGTGGAGGGTCGGAATCTGACCCTCGAAGTGGGTCGCACCTGGTGAAGCCTGGTACAACGACACTTTTTTGATAAAGACCCAGGTCCTGGACTTCCTTTCATGTGTGTTTTCATCAATTGAACCCCATGTTGAGTCCCATCGATCGACTCTGCCAACGCGAGGTCTCGCGGTTCAGCGAGGTCTCGCTTGGGCTGAAGCGACGTCCCGGACGGTCCCACTGGGCGCCGCGACCACTCGATCCGCAGCTTGTGTGCCTGACGAGTCCATGGAGTCCCATGGGCGTCATAGCGGAGTCAAGGGGTGAAGACCAATCACGAAGCAACGATTCAAACGGTTTACGGCGGGGGGTTCAGATACATATATTAAATAATATATATATATATGTTTCTGGCTGGTATATCACCTCCAGTGGATGATGTGGGTAATAAACGTTGCTAAAACTTGCTAAATGGGTGTGTAGTATAACAGGGATACCCCCAGCTATTCAAAAGTTCCTTCTTGCCTTGCCGAAAAGTCTGTGGGGGGATCCCTATGCTCAGAATGCTTTCCCATATGAGTCATTATACATGACAAACATGCACGTGAATGCAGCCTAATAAGCCTTTGAATATCCCAAAACTATCAAAACTCTGCGTTCCAACTCATAGGAAGAGCTTTGTGAAGTCCCTTCGTAAGTGCCAATGCGCTAGAAGCGTCCCATCATAGCAATGGCATGCAATGGCACAAAAATGCCAGGGCATCTGGTGGGAAAAAAAGAGCTGTGGCACCCGTAAGGATAGAGCTGAGCGTGGAGACTGAATCCAGTTCTTTTGCTTCAAAAGTGCCTCGCTACGGCGTGGGGCTGACAGAAGCCCAGACTCCAAAACAAGAACGCCATAGATCTGCGATGGTGCTGCGCGCACACCAAGAAATACCGTGGGCCCTGATGTGGGACATTCAATCCCTCTGGATTCAAGTACCAAGCAACTCAGGTCCCCAAAGCCCAAGGAACCTCCAAGAACCTCGGTCCGAAGTCAGTGTCCCGTGACGTCCCGTGCGGGCGCTACACCTCAATCTCGTTCATCTCCTTCGCCCGAGCTGTTTCTTGCACGATGGCCTTCAACGGTTTCCTGGCCAAGGTCCCACGCGAGCTGTTTCGTCAGCGGACAAATTATATCCTTTGAATAGTATGCCTCGACTGACCCTTCTCACCTGTTGAGTTTGAGCAGGAATAACGTTGAAGGTCAAACACTGGATGGGTTTGGATGATGGTCTGGATGACTCTGGGAACAAAATCCATTTGGGGGCAAAGTGTGGTGGGATATTGGCACCCTGTAAACTGTGAACATCAATGTCAGATCCTTGGGGTGGGAAAACATCAGAATTTCTTCTACCAAATCTCCAAACAACGGCCAAACAACTGGCTCGAGCTTCAGCATCTTTTTCAGACGGTCGTTACGATCTTGATCTTTGGTGTTTGATCGCTTAAACAATGCAGGAACCTTTCGGATTTTGACGCAGAACCTTCAAACCGCTGTGTCTGGAACCCTGTAGTACAGCCTGGATGCTCTTTAGCTACAAACCTGTGCAAATGCTCAAAGGTTGGGATTTCCAAGCAGTGTTGTCTTCACAAACGAGATATCCTGCCATCGGATCTATTCGGTGGTTTCAAGAAAAAGTCGTCTTCAATAAATCCGCTTTTGTCAAAGCATCGCAGAACCTTCTGCTCCGCCTTCTCTCGCACGATTGAAGTGTCGCAGATGACCCACCCGGACACGGTGACCGGACTGGTGGACCAAAGAGGTACTGAAAGGGAACTCAGTCGAGCAAACACGAGGCCAAATGCACTCATAGACTTGTCCAAACACGCTGTCAACTGAGCAGCTTGGCCAGCTCTGATTGAATGATGATCTGATAAGGGCTTAAAGGATATAGCCATATAGTATGCTGATTAATTAATGGGGGTAATAGGACGTAACATGGTGTAACGGTGTAACATGATATGCCAAACATCAGATCGGTGGCTGGAGTCACTTCTGTCAACTACCTCCACAGACTGGCTCCATTATGTAAAAACAAGAAAACAAAAGCACCCACACCATCCCATCATCCGGAATGGCACCAGTTTGTTCACTGCTTCATACCAAAACCCATCGGCGGGACGCCAACGCTCCGCCGATCTCGGCTGTCCAAACACCGTCCCCACTAGGCACCCCGGACGTCTCACGCACCCATTCCAATGCGCCCAGGTCGGGGAAGAGCGGAATCACCGAATAGGTGCGGACCCTGCGTGGATGCAGCGGTAGGTTCTACCATCTATAGCAGTGGGTGGAGATGGTGGAGAGCAGTCCGAGTTTTGGGGTTGGCCTACCCATTATGAGATTCATTGATATACTGAGCCTAACAGGAAAACTGGGTTTCCCTGGAATCCGGTTTTCCATGATGAGGCGTGCCGTATATGCTTGGCGGAAGACTTCGTCAGTTTGTTCTTTTAATTAAGAGTTCGACCATGTTGGACCAGTCTTGGATCATAGATCGGACACCGGGCCATACGCCTGAGCCCAGCAGCATCCGGAGCCATGCTATTGATGATGCCAAAGAGCTGTTCCACGCGCTCATCCAAGCGCACGTCCTGCGTAGGCCGAATTGGCTTTGGCAGACACTAAGTGCTTCCGTGCGCAAACACCGGGGGTACCAGCCCTTGAAACAGAATGGATCCAAAAGGCATGCAGGGGGCTCCAGGTGGTGTTTGTTCGAGCATGCATGGGGTTGATGGCGGTCGATGCGTCACCCTTTTGATGTTGGATGGCTAGACGTTGGATGCGTTGAATCGCTCGCAACCTGAATGAAATCTGGCAATCCTTCAGTGGCTACAGTGTTTTTTCAATAAGAAATTCATTGGACAATCCTTTCTTTTAGGCGAAACGATGAAACTACAGAATTGACTGGCCCACATAAACTACTTGGCACTTTGACTGGACCTCAAAAAGGCTGTGTAACTGTCAGTCTCTCAAGAAAGGGGTACCCGAATATAAAACGATCGAGTTCCAAATACCAGTGACTAGTGAGCAGTCAGGAGGAACAAGTAGTAGTTTGGGAGTTTCCTCCTCAAAGGATTCTGCCATGTCAAGGACTTCTTCACCAACACATACACACGGTTGATCCACAGAAACATATAATTATATAAAACCATCACAGGTTTCGCCCCCAAGTCCTCCTAGATTTCCCAAAAGGCCGAGCGGCTCAGCAGTCATGGACCGACGATCCATGCCACGATGCTACACAAGTTGAGCTCAGCCTGTTTCTGAAAATGTGTTGGTCCAATTTTGTTGACCTTCAGCTGTTGCAGCTGTTGACCCTGAACACCTAATCGAACACCTTCGGAAGCAAAGTCCGTCACCGGAAAGGGGTCCTGGTCGAGAAAAGTGCAGCCCCAAGCAGCCCTAACAATCCACGCAAGCCATCACATCATCTTTATGTTTTGTTGTGTTTTCTTTTTTCTATAATAACAGATTAAGAATCTCTTGCGACCTCAAAGAACAAACTCTTGATTCTTGATCTCATGAATCAACCTCCTAAAGTCAAAGATGCTTAATCCTCAGGGGGGCTTTATTGATCGTCAACAGTCCTGAACCACTGAATCATCAAAGTGTATCAATGTTATAATGTAAGACCCTTCTCCACCCTATGACAGTGATCTAATGGGGTCTGCCCGACGGCTTGGCCGTCAGTGGGTCCTCGCCACCTTTCACGAGAAACCAATGCTCTCGCTCGTCGCTGCCCAAAATGACCTCGTGGCTGAGCATCACAAAAAGCCATGCTACTGGATTTGAGCCATGCTATTCAGCCATGCTGTTCATGCACCTAGCCATCCTTAGCCAACAAAACATCAACAAAAGGGCTACCGACGTAACACATGCTTGGTCATACTCCTTTTCCGGACAGAGACCATCGACTCCGGAGGGGGCCACGAGTCTGACATCCGAACAGGTTCGATCCGGACGCGAGTGACGTGAAAGAGACGGCTCAAGAGACATGGCCACCGTTGGAGGTATGGCCACTGACCGTTCAAGAGACGGCGGTGCTGAGTGATTCTGTGAAAGTTCCGGAGCGCGCAGCGAGGCTTTACAAGTGTTGCAAGCCCTCCAGCGAAACAACCTGTCATGCTCCGACTCCCATCAATGACGTCTCACGAAGGTTCTTCATGTTTCGTCACAACACCATGTGGCAGACCTTGAGGGGGAGGCCATCTTTCAGACAGCAAAAACAATTAAAAGAAACATTGCAGAAATTAGCACGAGACCAACCAGGAAAATGATATCATGGACAAATCAATGAGAAGGTTCATGGGTCTTCATGCCAAATGGCCCTTTCGGCGGAGTTGTATCTTGAATTCCCCTCAGATATTCCGAATGATGATCATGGTTACAAGAATCTTAAGAAGGACACTCAACCCCCTTATGACTAAAAAATACAGACGACACGTCAGAAGCTTCTGGTTGGAGCTCCCCAGGATTGAAACAACAGAATCATTTTTACATATTTTTACCCCCAGGGGGATCGTTTTTGTGCCTGGTTTCTCCACTGTCGACTGAGACTCCAACGGCGCACCGGACGCAGCACACGCGTGCCTTGAAGGCATTCGCGGAAGCTCGGTGTCCGGGCCAAGCGCTTGGGCATCTGCTTGGACGCCATGATGAGGAGCTGCAGAAAGGATCGAAGCACACCCCGCCGATCACGCGGCCCCAAACAGGGGTGACGGTGTCTTCGGTCTGATAGGTTTGTAACACCATCTGGTCTAAGAGGTGACTGGCAGTGACTGGTTGGTTGGAAGGTCCAAGGATTTGAGGACGTTGTGACATCAGGCCTAGGTGAGATTGCTTTGATCGATGAAACAAACCAACCAGCCGTTTGGGCTTGATGGTTTAGGCTATGAATCCACGATCAATCCAAAGAGAAGGACCTATGTTTGGGGCAAAGAGTTCCTGGTCAGCTGTAAGGTATTGGCAACAGGGCCTTCAACGCCCTACCTTTGTGAGGTGATGTCAATGGATTTCAACTCCACCCACATCGACCACGCCAAACCACGCCCTCCACGCTTCACCGCGTCATCCCCCGCACCCCACCTGAGGGCCGAAGCGGGTGACGCTCGCGTGACTTCGAGGCTCTGGACGCTCCAAGCCCCTGCGTTACGAACCAAAGCGCTCGCTTGAAGGGGATGGCGATGAGGGTTCAAACCAGGTTTTCGGGGGAAAGGAAGGGTCGAACACGGGTCCTCGGACCATGGAAAACGAAGAAAAAAAACCGATCCATTTGTAGGGTCGTTCGGCGAGTCTGCAGAGCTGGTAACCAGGGATTCTTGCGATACCCTGGTGGGATTCGTCTGAGACTGCCTGTCTGCCTTTTGGCTGCTACAGGTACGTATGGTGCTGGGCTACTGCTGCTGGAATGTATGTATATATATATATACGACATTATATGACAGAGCCTCATGATATTGTTGCTGTACAATATTGTACAATGCATAGGAGATACTTAGCAGCAAGAGTCACATGCAGGTCAATCCGGGCCGGCCCGGTGCCTGTATTGTCCGAGGACCTCGAGCTGTTCCTGGCCGCTAACAAATCATGATCTGAAAAACAAGCCGTTTTAGACCAGGATTCTCCTTGGAGGCGAGTGGTCTTGCAGTGTTCTTTTTCGAGAGTGGCTTTGAGTGTTTGTTGCCAACGGTGATCACTAATTGCTGGCTCCACCAGGTGCCAACTCTACTCACTTCATAATCCGGTCATCAAAGCCTGAGCTCTTCCAAGGATTCCAAGAGCAGAAGTTCCAATGAACTGTTGGAAACTGATGTGTGCCCATCTCTAAGTCTCTCTTTCTCCCACTTGAACCACTAACTCAACCGGAGTGTGAGCATTGTCAGGCTTCCCTATCAAGCAAACTCTGCCAAAATAGGACTCAGCAAATGTTACATTCCTTTCCCACCAAGTTGGGTTTGCGAGAAAAACAATATTGCCTTGAGTGCATGTATGTCCATGAGAATGATGAAGCATGTCCGGGTTGCCTCAGCATGCCTCAGCCTCCCAAAGTACCGCCAAATGGAGCATCTGTCATTGGAATGGACACCGGTTGAGCATCTGAACATTGCTTCCCATCAAAACTAAGAAGCACTCTGAGTCCGGAGTGTTCAAGGGGATCTTGTCACGGAACCTGCATCAAACGTCTTCAGGTTCAACGTCTGAGCGTTGGAATAAGAAGAGGATAGAAGAGGTCTCACAAGAAATCATCAACTCCCCAGCGATCCTCTTCTGGCTCCAAAAAAGGAATTCTGCCCCTCGCTCTGACTGAGTTCCACCTGACTGCTGTTGCACCCAAAGCGAAACGCCAACAGCTCCACACCGACGCCCCAGTCCGATTCGCCACACCCACGCGAATCGACACGCGCGGCATCGCGCGGCCTCATGGCTGCCAAAGGCGCTGCGAGTGTCGAACTTCGCCAACCACGGCGAGAAGGCCTCAATGGGGGCCTTGCCGCTGGGAGCTCTGTTTGGTTCGGATGCCGGCTCAGGATTTTTGAGCTGTTAGAGGGAAGATCAGGGAAAATGCACAATTCGTAAATTACCAGGGAGCATGAAGTTGGAGGTTCCAGGTCCGCCAAAGATGTGGAAAAGTGGGACACTCGGCTGCCTTTCTCATCCCGCTGAATCAGATCAGGTTTCAATCTAGCAATGCAGACATCTATCTGTGGTAGGGGAGACAGTTCTGTCTGTTTGGTGACCACCATTCCAGCGAGCAACCCGTTAAATGCAGCCTGAAGACAGCATGTTTTGATATGTTTTGTGTTTTTGCTCTAGCATGCACAAACATACAGCCCCACACCTTAAGATCAAGAAGAACCACATCTATCTATCGCCTATTTTCTACTTGCCACAGTGGCCAAATACCTTGTTACAAAGGTCTCTTCCCTTGTTTTCACCAACAGTTGCCGCATCTAGAAGACTGATGAGACCTATGTTTAATCCCTACATTTGGTTCTGACCAGGGACCACGGTCAGCTCAGGAACGGCGTCCCCAAATGACTACTCAAAGTCCACCCCACCAAACGTGCCCATTGCTTGGCCTTCCGATTGGCCCACTGCTTGGTTTGTGGCAACTGCTGCATGTCCTGCAGAAACTTCATCCAGGCCTGCAGGGCTCGAGCCAGAGAAGACGAGTCCATGAGCCTCTCTCTCTCGATGCCCAAGTAGCAAGCCTACAATCCTCCAACAATCCCATCAAGACCTGCAACACACAGTCATACAACCACCTGACATGTACCGAACCCATGTTATTCCACCATCCAAAACCCATCTTCTGCACAGGCATCTCAAGACCCAAGTGCCATGCAGTCATACACGCCTCCCGCTTGTTGGCCACCAGCTCCCCATTTGCCAGCTCGGCACCAAGCTGCAGACCCAGCTTCCTGCTGCTCTCCTGGGCCCCCAGATCTGGTGAAACACCGGAAGAGGGGAGGAAGAGCAGCTCGTGTTTTTGCCAATATGGTTGGGGGTCAAGAAGTGTGTGCAGGTGTAAAAACTGTGCTCTTCCCAACATATATCATAAAAACTATAGCTTTTTTTCTAGATGGTCGGATGGTCAGTTGCTAGTTGCTAGCGGTGATGTTCAACTTTGCTGAGAAAATTCAAAGAGCAAACCAGCAGGGAGGCTCCACCTAGGCCCTGAGGCGATCCCCTTAACCACGAGGCATTAATTGGAACTTACATAAACCTTTTTTTGCCAGATCACTCATTCAAAACACAGTGATGACATGACTTAGCACTGTGTAAAACTTCCTTTTCGAGCCCCACCGAACAGGGCGGCCCCGCGTCATCCCAGGTCCTGCATGCGTTGTTTCACTCGCTGGCCAAAGTCCACATGCACCTGGGCGCCGTGCGGTGCAGCGGTTCCCCGGGGGTCGTCCGACACGCTGTCTCCGTGCTGGATTGATCGTTGTACACGGCCACAAGAGAATACCACTTCGATCCACTGGAATACCACTTAAGCTATGATATAATGTATTTTTCCGCAAAGCTTCCTTTCGCCATTCCCCAATGATATAGTTCATGAACGATATCTAAACCGCCAGGAACCTCCCAGCCTAAAACCATAGGAGGCCCTTCAGGTGCGGCCCCACGTGGGGCCCACGTGCCACGACGATCCCGGACCGGAGTCGACGAGTCCGTTGGATCGCGTCGTCTTCGGTGACGCCAAAGGGATATGCGTTAAACCGATGCGGCCCGATGAGGCAGTACCTTTTCGATTCCTTTACTATAAGCGTTCACAACGAGCTCCACGTCGATATTTGATATTTATATATATTTGATGTTTCAACATGTTTCAGTTGCTTTGCCCCGAGAAAAAACCGGGATCTTTCACTGGTTCGGATGTGGGAATCCATGAAGGTGACTCTTTCTCGTCACATCCGATACCAAGTATCAAACAAACACCCATCTTGGAGAGAACTCCTCAGCACCCAACCAGCACATCCCAAACCCATCCATGAAATGGAGTGACCCTACTACGGGACCCCTTAAAGCACCTGAACAACTCACTCCAATGCAGGTAAATCTTTCATATTACGGCGGCATTGAAGTCATATCGCCCTCCGGCACAACAATGAGTGTCTTCCTTCGGATCGACTGTGCACCAGCCATGTCGGGCACCGAGGCTTGCACCGTTCCCGCAATCTCCTGCACTTCCACCTGTAGAAAGAAACGCTGGCGTGAAACCGCGTCCCGGTGAAAAGTGAGTTCTTGGTGAACTCTGGGTTTGTCCGGATAGGTTTCTTTGTGGTTGGTGGCTTCAAACAGCCTCTATCATGCTCTGTCTGTCAATTAGATGCTCTAGATTCCAAGAAGTAAAACAAATTGTATCATGATTTGGGTGTCAAAGAATTGATGGACCGATGGACTTAATCAGGTCATCTTCCTAATGACACAAAACACTGGAGGCTCCAAAAGGCTGTATTCCACCCAATAAGTCTTCAGAGCAACCCCTACTATCCAAGCAAAACTCATTGAGTACGGCTTTCTGCGGCATCCAAACAGTGATTGACTTGTGTCTGTGGTCATTCTGTTTGAGGTCTTCTTGTCAAGGGTTCTTTCAACTATGGGTCTGTGCGTGACGAACTGGCAGGGCCGTGGGGCTGGGGCTGGGCCCGGGCTGGTGGACGACAAATAGCAAGCCTTGAGGGTAGACTTCGCATCCGTCCTGATGTGGTTCGCTCTACATCAAAACAACATTAATATCTACTCCCTGTCTTTTACAACTACGTCCAGAAAAAAAAGGGATAGTGGCCAGTGGCCAGTGGGATGATATGGGTACTCATATAGTGAAGCATCATGAGGCATCATGTGTGAACTCTGGAACGTTTAAAAACGAAAATTGGGTCGGTCTTCACGGGGTCGGACGGTCTGTACTTCGCAGTCGCCGACAGAGTTTGTTTTTCCACAAGAATGTTCCTTGCAGGCACTTTTGTTGCCTACTTCACTGGATTCAGGAAGGCGAACTCACTCAAAGGCAAGCTTCGATCGATGGCGCACCAGTGTTTTTGGTCGTTTCTTTGTGAGCGTCGAAGCTTCGTGAATTCGGTCCATACAGTCTGATGGAGGCGGAGGCTCGCCCTGCTGAAGCTGGCTTGCATGAAAACAAAGAATTGAAACATAAATTTTCATAAGAGCTTGGATGAAGCAACGACATTAATTGATACAGTATGAATTTGGAAGAAGAAAAGGCAGCTTAGTAGGCCAAGCACGCTTTCCACAAGAGGTTCCTACTTTTCATCTTCTGGCCCACGTCCCTGCCTCCACATGCTTGCGCCAAAGCCGCCTCCATCGCTCCTGACACGTGCCACCGCACGAAAAACGGCTGCCGAAACAAGGTCGAAACTCTGAAACGCTCCACACAAACGCTCCACACGGGTCACAGAATGCAACACCCAAAGAGGAGTTAGGGTCTAGTTCACTGAATATAGATACATCTTTGCTAAACAAACAAACGAGACACGGGAGACATGAGTTGCTGCGTGACCTTTGAGATCCCAAATTTACTATGTAAATCACCGGTCTGCGAAGAGTCAAACCTCAAAGTAGTACGTACCCTTTGAACAAGTCAGTTTTGAAGGTTCATTCAACAACCTCCTGGGATCTTCAGCATTGTTCAGCATCTGTATGTCCGCTTCTGGGCAAAAGAGCTGAACACCCAGAACCCTCTGCTTCTCTTGACACGTTTGTATCTCTGCATTGGTCTTTACTGCCCACACAAAAGGTATAGGAAAACACAAGAGATCTAAAATTAAAAACCATCACAGCCTTACGTCAGAGTGGCTAACTTATGGTTAAAAAAATCAACAAGTGGCCGTAGCTTTAGCAAGCACATGGCCTAATCCTCACATGCAGGGCGCACATTGCATCCTTAAAACCTACAAAGTTGTTCACTCCGGCTTTGGCACAAAATGCATCAACTCAGTATGCAAGGCAATGCGCTGCACGGCAATCTGCAAATGTCAATGAGTAGCACCGCTGTACAAACCGGAGGGCTTGCACACTCCCCAAGACACCTGACCGTAGGAGCCTGCGGCAGCCTGTGCCACCTCACGCCTTCCCCCCCAGAGAAACTTCGTAGGGAGCAATGCTTTTGCCCTTCCACCAAAGCCACTGCCTTCGCTCCCTTCGCGTCTTGTGCCACCAACGCTTCCCTGAAGCTCCTCAGCCTTGGCATCCACACCAAATGAATGCAATCGTGGACCCTGGGACCTTGGCTTTGGTGTAAAGTCATCTAGCATATGATGCCGCCATCGCCATCGTCGTGGGCTGAAAAAGGATGAAAAACGTACCGTTGGACTTGGGCGCAAAATGCATGATCCAAATCCACATGCGAAGCATCTTCTCATAAGATATCTACATCTCCATTGATTAATATTAAGGACCTGCAACCCATTTGACTCCTGTTTTGATCGGAAAAGACCAGAACAGCTGCATGTGTGTCCTTTCGAGCCTGGGTGTGGTGATGCTGCAGGGTGTCGCTGCTGTGTGCTCTAGCCAGCTTGGGTGCTGGTGCTGTTGAAGGGTGCCGCTGCTTTGTGCGCTTGAGAGCTTGGGTGCTGCTGTGGGCACTTCGGATTTGGGGTGTTGTTGTAGGGTGCCGCTGCTGCGTTGCAAGTATAGAAAACAGTGCCTGTGCGCGCTTTGGAGTATGGGTGCTGGTGCGGCTGTAGGGTGCCACTGGTACACTGCCGATTTTTGAATCTGGGTTCTGGGCTGGCGTAATTATAACCAACTCAGTACTTCATGAGGCTCAACGGGTTCTGGGTTTTGGGCTGGTCCCAATGGACCTGTAACAAATACGTTCAAAACACCGGACCCTTCTGCGACCCACCGAGTCCTTCGGCGTTCCATTTTGGGCGCCCCCCACTCACTGGGGAGGCTCTTCTCCGGATGCGTTAAGCCTG
This sequence comes from Durusdinium trenchii, assembly GCA_963970005.1. NCBI lineage: Eukaryota > Dinophyceae > Suessiales > Symbiodiniaceae > Durusdinium > Durusdinium trenchii. The sequence continues at coordinate 612,814 of CAXAMN010022951.1, read as the reverse complement.
GGACGGGTGGTCACTGAGGTTTGAGTCAGTGAGTGGATCACCCCGATCAAGAACTGCACCCGGCAAAAATGGACCTGGGGGAGTCGATATAGGATTTTTCGATTTCTCCAGATGGGAGAATTTCACGATGTTCGGCGCATCAAAAGTGTCACTGCGAAAAATGTGCATGCGAGGCAGCTTTGCTTGAAGACTAGACCAACCAGCACAAATTGAATACACATTGGCATCAAATCCATGTTTAAGATGCATCTATAGATGCTTTTAGATGGCCTACCGTATACGTGTCGTATGCAAAGTAAATTCCACAGAGTCCTGGACTCCTGCGCCGGCATTTCGAGGCATGCCGCTCAGGTGCCCGCAGCCACCGTTTGGGGGCCAAAATGCTGACCAAACCCCCAACCAAAACGGAGGCAAAATGAGATATAAGAAGTCAGACTTCAGAGTGAGACAGAGTCTGGGTCCTGGGGGACGAGGCGATTGCCCTCGAAAGTCGGAGAAGGAGGGAGGTAGGGAGACTGGACTAAGTGAAATGTGTCCCTACTTGGCAAAATGAGTTGTCTGGGACACTTTTTCAAGTCAATGACTGACAACAAAACCTGGTCCAGGAGCTCAGCTGAGCTCGACCTCGTTCGACCAGCGGGTCTTGGCAGAACTTTAGCACTTGGCAGCTAAGCTCTTGGGCTAGCCAGGCTGACATTTGTCTCAAGACTGTTTTTCAGCCTTCATACCATTTCAGACTTTCTATGACAGCATAGAACAGCAGCTGTTCGTTGTGTGAACTGCCGAACAGATTCCCATCCCACTGGCTTTGGCGCGAGGAAGATGGCTACTGCAAACGTTGATCGGTTTCTATACCCTGAGGCTCCATGAGCCTTTTAAAGAAAGGTCGTTAGTAGAACTTCGTTTGTTCGTTTGTGGGGTCATGGTTCACGCCAAGACCTGCATTCATGGTAGTACAGTGCGCAACTTTTCTCCACTCTTCACACACGATCCAGCGTTCTCATCCACGTTTGCGGGCCAATCGCAAAGCCACGTGCCGGTTAAACCTCAGTGATGAGAGCAAGAACTCATGAGTTCAATCAGATCTCTAGAGCAAATCCAGGATAGGTATAGCGCTATATGCGAAACCACTAGTGTGTGGTCTATGCTGGATGATGTCGGATGAATTATAGCCAGGATTTGATCCAAGCAGCTTTTTGATCTTCAAATGAGATGCCCAAATCCTGCATGCCGGTTCAATGGATGCGGCGGCTAGATCCTAGTCGTGGCTAGCACTAAACGAGCACTGCAACACAACTAATCCATGCAGGTCACCCTTCCCGCAGTCCTGAGCTTTCCACACCGCATGATCCAGCGGATGGCACGAGTAGGGTGGGCCTTCAAATAAGTGCCTGAGCTGCATGTCCAATATAGTATACGTATACGGGTACACGCTTCACCCACAAACCCATCACAGAATCCTAGCTATGTTGTTTGAACTTGGACCAAGAGTGGCCTTTAGTTGAACCAGTGCAGAGATTGGGCTTCTCATGGCTCAGAAACCACTCACTGCACAGCACATAGAACACACCACAAAGCAAGGAAGGAACTCTTGATCCATGCCATCGCGTCCTCGTCGACGAAGCCATGAAAGAAACGAGGGTTGCTTCCTCAGCTGCTTCGGGCAGGGCACAAGACGTGGGAAATTTGTGCATATCAGAGTTCCAAATCACTGCATTAACAGGTGTTGGGCTAGGCTCTTTTGTCACGAATGCCGACCAATAGGTGCCACAAGGCCTAAGTATGAGGGAAAGTTTAAAAGATCCCACAGCTGATCTGACTCGCAAGTATGCTGTTGACACTGGCAGGTGCATCTTTCGTGGGAACTCGATCGATTAGAACAGACATGAATCACCTGCACTTTGCATGCAGCCAAAGATGCATGGCACTTTGGCTTCATGAACCACTCTTGCATTCCAAGCCTAGTGAGCATTACCAGACGTTCGTGTCCGGGTATCGCTGGGAAAAAGGATTGATTGGCCACAAAGGTTTCAACATGAACACCATCACCAGGCCTCAAAGACATCAGGGTCAGGCACTTGTAGTGTTTCAAAAATGCGTAGCCATCTTCAAAAATGGATTCAGATTCTTCAGGGGTCCTAAGTTGTGACTTTGAACAATTCTATGACACCAGTTCAATATAGTTCAATCATGGCTGCAATTCACAACCAAATCTTAAAGCACATGGGACAACTGTTGTGTGTTTCTTTTTCATGGTGTACATCAAGTCACCCACCCCTGCCACACAAGTAGTGCGCACTACCAAGTGTCAAATAGCGGCCAGCTCGTTCAAGCCCGCAAAGGAATCTTGCCATTCGTCTCCTTGGCACGTGCAGGACGGAGGGAACAACCCCACGAGGACGACAACCGACCATACCGGATCCAACCCACCAGCCCTTGCGCAACACATATCGGTCGATCGAAGTACATGGTCCACTATAAGGTCCTTGATGTTAATATCATAGTTCTTGAGTTTGGATTGGAGGGCTCAAAAGAGACCTTCGAACAAAACACTACTATATGAAAATGAGTGTCAATGCAGCAACAATGACGAAGAATCGTGGGTCATATGCTGAGAAGGTAGGCGAAGTGCTTGCTAGGTGCACTTCATGGGACAACCACTGCACGACCACTCGCCCATTGTAAGCTTTGCTGGTTAGCAGGATGTCCGAGTTCTTCTTGAAGAGCTGAGCAAAATGGCCAAACTCCACCCACCAAAATCGAACAGGAGGTGTGCAAAAATATAAGTGCTGGTAACCAAAAAACAATTTACAAACCTGACTGAGTTAAAAGCAACAAGGGACCATCTTCTCTGTGAACGGTGGTTGGGAACACTCAACCTTGTTGGCCGACATCCAAGCTTTGAAAGCTACGAATGCCCTGGAAAGCTTGATGGCCATGGAAACGTCGTCCCTGCCAAAGTAGCCACATCGAAGCAGGAGATTCCTGAGAAGGCTGCAGGAAGCAAATCATCACGACACAGCATGTGCCAGCAGGATGGGCAGAAGCATTGCAGGTGGCTTGTGATGCACGGCAGGTGCAAACAAAGAACTCTGTTCTCCAACAAACACCGACAAAATTTATCGATCACTTATCAGGTGAGCGGCAGGCCTGAGCCATTACAAACAAAGAGCAGGCCCAAGTGAACCACATGCATCAAGCACCAGCGTATGAGGCTGGGGTGAAAGTTTCTCAGGCCAACCACAGGACCTTGCTGAGCAATTGGCACAACAATCATGAGCAAAGCAGCAACAGACATATTACAAAATCGAGAGAAAACGGACCGGGATCCAAAATCCAAGAAACAAATCCCAGCAGGTGGCATCCGGTCTTCCAAGAACTCTGCTGCAGTGAAGTGGTGTGCATCCCAAGTATTGTTTTCATACGACCAGTACAGATCCTGGGAACTGTTTGACTGGGATTGTGCAGGGCAGTGGTGGCAAATATACTTGCCATTCCAACTGCACCGCCAGAAACGAAAGGTCCGCTTGTGCTACTGCCAGTCTCCCCGGATCTCTGTCAACACGCACTTGAACTTGAAAGGTCTTCCCGCAAGCATTTCAAGGTGCTTCGGCAGCAGTTGGTTTCCAGGCCCGCGTTCTGGATGATGCCCTTCTTGCAAGCAGTTGACACTCCAGGTCAAACGTCGTAGAATGCAGTTGAGAGTGTAGTGTCGCCAGAGCTTCTCTTCTGTAATCACCGTCACAAGGAAGCGAGATGCTCTCACCGAACCTGGTTTCCACAACGGGAAGTTGAAGTAGATCCCAACCAAGTTCGTGCTGCCAAACTTTGTGTTGACACGAGCGCCGTCACCATACACACCAATTGGCATTGCATCAAAGGGCACCCCTTGTGCCCAGTGCTCACCGTGCTGGGAATGAAATTCCCAGTAGTCCCTCAAGCTTGCCGCTGGAATCTGGAGTCCAGCGTGCTCAAACAAGAAGTGTGCTATCGAATGCGGGTCCATGACAGGCCAGGTCTCCAACTTAAATTTGTCAATACCGTCGTCCAGGTCTGTATATTTGATGGGGAGCAAGATCTGTTCAATTGCCTTGCATGGTCAGTTGAATATGTGACTGACCATGTTCAGCCAGAACCTAGCATAGACTATAGGGATAGGGCTTAGCAGAAAGTTTGCCAAAAAGGACCTGTAATTGACAAACAGCACCAAAATACAAATTATTCGATCGATACCGATATGACCGATAATATGATATATCGTTCAAACATATATTTGACAGTTTTGCCATATTTTACTCAGTCACTGGGCCATCCTTCATCATTCTCCACCAATCCCGGGAATTGTTTTTCCCAGACATCTGGCCCAGCCGCTTGGTCATGCTGTGATGGCCATAGGGTTGAGCCGAATCCTGGTGGGTGCAAAGTGGTGGGTTGATGGCTGGGTCATAAGTGGAGGGTTTGTTTATGCCGGTCAGTATGCCCAAAAGCTTTGATCAAGTTTGATGTTCACTCAGCAGTTGCTATAAGAGATCCTTCTAATACATGCATGGCCAAACAATGAACACATGCCCTGTCCATGTCAGTGAACTCAGGTCGATAATAATCATGGCCACGCATGACCATTACACTCTATAGTATAGGAATGATATGTTGGGGTGAGCATCAAAAAAGGGCATGAATCATCCAACAAACCAATCATTCGAGGTCCCACATTTCAAACCACTAATATGGCACAAAGCGACATGCCTCCTCAATTGACTTCAGACCCCATGGCTTAAACCAGGGCCAAATCCAGCTGGGGGAGTTGAAGTCATGAACTCTGTTTGTCACAAGCGCGGTGAGCTACATATAACATAGCTCGAACAATCCCCCATCAACCCAATCCACCAGCCTCCCAACAAACCTGAGACGCTGTGGACAAGGAGCTTGCGCGTGAGCCTTCAAAGCCCGCATCTGCTTGCCGGCAGTCGAGCCCTCAGCATGCGGCAACATGGTGGGGTGTTTGTCCAGGGGCCAACATATAGTTTGCATGTCGATCGGTCTATAAATTAACAACATTCGATCCCTATAAACGTGCATTGTTCTGGTCAGGTTCAATGACAGATATGATAGTTGAGACACCCATCAACAAAGATTGGTCACTCTATTATATAGATCGAAGTTCAATCCAACACAATATATGACATTCATGTTTCAAGGCTTGAGAACATTGGTATCTGTCTATAATAGCCAAAGGACTCCACTGCTAATTTCCTGGATGGCATTCTGGAGCGATGCAGATATGAAATCCTCATCGTCATCAGCACCTGCGCGGGGACAGCCGATTGCAGGTAAAATTTTGGATGTGTGAACAATGATCCGATTATTGGATCATCATGCAAAGAAAAACGTGCATAAATTTTGCAAGATGGTACCATCGATCCTAGCAACTTGGAGAATTTGATTGAGATTGCTTGGAAGGTGATGATATATGAGAAGCCAGATCAATTATTATCAGATTCGTCGTCCAGGTGATATGTCAAATTGTTTTTCCGCACAAGAGCCGCCAACGTCTATCTAGATCGGCCTGAGATCATCTTTGGTACTAGAAATGCCCCACATTGACCACTCCAGATCAAAGTGGAACTCACACCGTAGCATCATCTCAAAAAATGCTGGTCTGCGAGCTGTTTGGCGTCGCTTGCCTGATTGACTCCCCTGGTGGAGGTTGGGTTCCGTTGTTTGAGGGTTTCCAGGTTGAGCAGCACACACTTTGCTGTTTGGGTGGTTGGATTGCAAAACATTTTGCATGGGGTAATGGTAACATTGATCCCCCAAACCTCCACCCATTGCAAACCTATGCAAACATAGCGCTACAGCTTTGATAAACGCAGCCAGCCCCAGCATTCGGCAATCCTACTATTTTAGGTTTACCCGTGTCAGAAAATCTCTAAAACTATTCTCCAATCGATCACCATCACTGATCAAATCTGCCAATCCGGACACCTTAGTTGCATAGCACATGTGCTGGCCAAAAGCTAACATGGTATCATCATATCAATCATGATGGCTTGATGCGACCATTCTCCAAAAGATCGTAACTCATGCAAGTGGCCTTCAAGCTGTCAATGGATTTCTGCAGAACATCCCGGGCCCTGATCAACTTACCCCGGAACTCGAGCAGCTCACCCTCGATTGCATTGCGCAGCGGCCCAGGCCTGAAGATGATGCAAGTCTCGGACAGCCCCGGAATGGTGGGGGTTGGGTTGGTGGGAGAGCTGGGGCATGGTGAGTTTATCAGCGACAGTATAGTTGAATGCAACGTGACACAAGTGGATGTCATTGGGAGATCAACCCAAAAGGATCGACTGGATTTGGACAAATGCGCAAACGTAAGGGGGAAGGATGCTTGTTTGAACATCAGTGGATAATAGATGAGAAGTTGAGGGACCTGCTACAAATATGGCAGACCTGGGGCCTGGGGACAAGCTTTCCAACCAATACTGGCCCACATTAAACCGGTGTATGTGTTCATAACAGAAAACATCATAGTCATGCAGTGTGTTCATGTCAGATTTGAACTAGCTGGGAAACAAAAGGACCAAGACGACCGAGAACCCAACAAAAGCATCCTCAAGAAAAACATGTGAGACCTAAGTCACATGAACACGACCATCTCAATCAAAGCTTTAAAGAACAGGCCATGGCGTGATTGATGTTAGATACCGTGAAAGCTCGAGATAGTCGAGCGGGCCCACATATTTATACAAAGTGGGGGACAGGTTGTTGCATTCCAAGCCGTGAACCACAGTTGACAACCACCAAACCCGCAGCAAACAAGATGGAACTGTTGCACCAAGCCTGACCTGGGAGTATAAGTATATAGAAGCGAAGGACATCAAACCCAGAACAGTTTTCAAATCGTTTGAGTTGACAATATGACATTCCAACTCACTGGGACGAGTTTTTTCCATAACTGCATGCACCCATGCTCCATCCTTCACCGCCTCCCCTCAAGGTCCCGGACATATTTGCCACAATCTTTTCCTTCTTGCAGGCGTGGGTGACTTTGTCATTGATCTTGTGCAAGGTCTGCGCATCAAGCAAACAGGGAAGCGTGACCAAAAGCAACGGTGTGTGTGAAACGGACATATGTCTGTGTGTGGTGTTGCCATCTAAAGGAAGTAAGAAATTGAGTGATCGATTGATCAATATTCGATACATATGAATCGATCAGGGTTCGAATGACTTGCACGTTTATCAACATGCAACCCCAAATGTGCAGACCTGCCTTTCTGGCTTTTGCGATAACTTCCCTTTCTTCCTTGTCCTTCTCACGCTGCTCCTCCTTGGTGCGTTTCTCCTTCTCCCTTAACAATCGCTTGTCCTTCTGTTCTTTGGTCTCCTTTTTTGCTTTGCCACCCTTTCCTCGCTTATTTTTCTTCTTCTTCTTCTTCTGTCACATGTGCAATGTGCGGAACATTGTGTGGGACAATCAAACCAGAATTATGAGCATAGATCAAAGCAATCAATCCCAGGAGATATATGCATATTATATTAGATTGGTGTCAAGCAAATATGAAACTTTGGGATTCTGGATTGGGCTCACATCTAATTCTGTAACCCACAAGTATAGAACGCATTCATTCATGCATGCACAGCACATATATGCTGGATCAAGTGTTCACACACTGGCCTCTGATGAGCCACTTGAGGAAACAGTCTGCACTGACCCACTTGAACTGCGCTTCTTCTTCTTTTTGTCCTTCTTGCCTGATTTCTTTTTCTTACCATCGGACTTCCCTGAGCCGTCGTCATCAGAATCTGCATCTGCTGCCTCAAAAATTTGTTCCAGAATCGTGTCTTCACTCTCGGAGATTCCTTCGGAATCCCAGACGAGGTACAGCCTTAAGGCCTGCAAGCAGGAAGAGCTTTGTTGACTTCATGCGGCGATCGATGTACAGCTATGCTAAAGCTCTGCCGTTCGACAGAGTTAGCAAAATATTTGAGTAACTGAGCCCAATGAAATATTGTGCAACCACTAGTGCTCATCTAGATTTGATCTATTCTGTTCACCAGGGCAAGATCACATGAAGTCAGCCAGTTGCGGATGTTCTAGCCAGTTGTCAATGTCCCCTCAACAAAGATCATACATGTCAATGATGCACATGTCCAGCCTCAGACTCTGGCGCATCTGGATGCGCTTTTGTTTGAGTACGACGGGTCTCTTCATCTGCTGTCTTGGAGTCAATGATCTCTTGGGCTAATGCCTCTGATCCGTATTTCTGAATCAGCTGGGCTTTCGTGAGCCAGACCCGGGCCCCGTACTTCCTCTCGGATTTCCGGGAGGTGATTTTCTGATACAGAGAGGAGCTTTTCCAATCCCCTCCTGTCGTCAACCACTCCTCAAGAAGCAGCTGCAATTTGCCAGAACCTGAGCTAGGGAAGTACTGGACTCATGCCAAAAGGATTCAATGTTGCACATGCATATGCATGCATGCATATGCATAATCATGCATGCGTGCATGCGTATACACGTATATACGTGACATGTATGCTAGACCCAACATGTCAACAACATGTCAACATGGACTTAGATGGGTTGACACCTGGGCAGTATGTTTCCCGAAGGTTGTGAAACTGACAGCTTTGCGCAACGTCGGAAAGCACAGGTCTGGACTCTGGATTTTCAAGTGGCATGGCTGGCATGGCATGTGCAACGAATTGTTTGACCCCAAATCCTGACCATGCCAAAAAAGCTTCTCCAATGCACCTACACACAAACATAGGCAAGTCACTGTAGCGTGAAGCCTTGTGGATCTTCTGAATCTCTGGTGGTGCATGGCCTGAGATGCAGGTGCTAAGCCGACCTGGTCTTGGGAAAATCAATCGCCCCCTAAAAGATCAATCCATGTAATATAATGTTGCCAGGAAGAGTCGTTAGTTGTTTTTCCAACTAGTACGATTCGTGATCGATCGATCATACCATGTAAGATGCCCTCATGTAGAAGCGACACGTGCAAAATTAGACTCAATTAATTGCTAACATTCACATCGCCTGCTCACATCGGATTCTATGCAATATAATTCATGTAATATAAAAATATGCATGCATGCAACCTAGTGACTTTGGATGTGGCGTGTGAAGCGCATGAACCTCGCATGGTTGGCTTTTTCCTGTGCTGTTTTTGGTCGCCTGGTCTTCTTTGCAGGAGGCTCAGGTGCAGGATCCACAGGTTCCTCACGTTTAGACTCATGCGCAGGTTCATCGTGTTCAGGTTCATCCACCTGATCAGTGCCAGGATCAGCTGTGTCATCATCATGTGCAAGAGTGGCAGGACCTCCCAACCCATTGATATGAGCCTCCAAGGGGTCTCTGCACTCCCGAACATCCCCAGCACTAGGAGTCGGAGTTGCAGTTTGGTTCAACTGCTGGGTCGAATCTGGGCGTCTCAAGTTCTCCACAGCAGCAGCTGCAACATGCCGTTCCCTGACGGCGCTCAGAGGGCCTGGGGTGGTTGGTGTCTTCACACCCTCATGTGGCTCAGACTTTGCAATTGCGGGTGCAGTTGATGTGTCACTGGTGTCATGCTTGGGAGCCGCTGATGACTTTGCTGCAGTGATCTTTGGCCTCTTGGCCGTGTGTGCAGGCTCAGGAGCTGGCTGAGTCTGAGTGATCTGATTCGACGGCAGAGTCACTGGCTGTGCAAAGGTTGTCTCAGGCTGACTTGCTGGCGCAACAGGCTGAGCCGGTTGGCATTTCACAGTCCCCCGAGCCATCTTGGTTTCCTTTTTCACCATGGCAGCTCTCCTACCACCTGCAAGTTCGGTTTTCTCCCTGCTAGGCTCTTCTGGGCCAGTACTATGGGTTTTGCGAATCTTGCTTGGTGGTGTGCGAAAACCATGTGTATGTGCTAAGGCCGCACGCAGCTCTTCCGCTGATGCAGCCACAGTAGACGCTGTCGAAGCACTGCGGTTCAGCTCTCCTGCACATATCACATATATTAAACACACAGGCAAAACACATTGAGTCCACAGATGTATATAGGCCATATGAACTAGAGGCCAAAATGGATTGTTTGGTGGATTGCATCGTGCATAAATATCTTGCAATAAAATTCATAGCGGGTTGATCCACGCGAGATATCACAGAAAAGTTGTAAGCACATACATGTCGACCTTTTTGGGAAGTCTTCAAGATTGGTCCAAATCAAAATGCTCAGCATCACACGTACTAGGTCAGTAGGACATTGCAGTGCATCTTGATTGCACTACCATTCACACATGACACAAAACAACTGGCTCCAGGCGGTGACATCACTGACGTCTCTGGATCAGGCGGGGGCGCAACGAGATCCTGGGTCAACCTTGCCGCACAGTGGGTGGAACTGATGTCGATGTGGATGATGTGCAGGCACATTGTGCACAACAGGTCCCAACGTAACTATATTATATAGATCGATCAATCGACTGCCAAATTTATTCTATATTGGCATATTATGTATTAAACTCATCTATAGTGGTTGTGTGGTTCACTCCCTCATGAATAGTGTCAACCAATTAGGACACGGAACATAGCTGAACCCCATGGGAGCATCTCAGGATCAAGGCGAACATTAAGCAGCCGTTCCATGCTAGTAGCTGCAGCATCTAGCTCAGCGTGCCTCTGTGCACGCTGAGCAGCAGCCGCAAGCGCCGCACGGACCGCATCGTTCGGCGGGGCCATGACCCTCCCACTGATCTGTGGTGATCGCAGGATGGACTTGAACCAGTATTAGATATATCATATATATCATTGTGGTGTTTTCATATAAGTGGGATTGTTTACCTTGGCAACACCTCTAGGGTTGTTAATGGGCCAGTTCATGTCAGATTCCTCTTTTCCACACATTGTTCACCCAACCATCTCCACTATCAAGTTTTCAAAAGTATGACCTGTACCAAAATAGGTGATTTTGGGGGGGTCGGTCGTTCACGCCGTCCATAGGTCGTTCACGCCATCCATAGGTCGTTCACGCAGGGTTCACGCAGGTTTCACGGTGTTTCACGCACCCCCCTGCCCAGAGACAATTGGGCCTAGCTGATGGCCCATATTCCTTCAATCAATGCCCAATGCAGCAGGCGTGTTGTTTCCACCACAAGCCCGGCTGGTTGCCAATATCACACTAATTGTGATTTGCACTCAAGCAGCAGGGACATCGCCATTGTAGTCCAAAAACAGGGTTTGATGGACACAATGGGTATTTCTTGGTGGGTGCAGTACAGGTATCTTCAAAACCATGGACTCTATGGCTCCCTGCGAATGCTTTAATTTGATTGTGTCTCACAAAATGTTGAAACCAGCACTACAAGGTGCATGTTATTGAATTTAATGTGCGCACCAACTCATTGAGATGGACAGGCCAGACTCGAGTGATATGTTTCACACCACCTCTGTGAGGCCCTTACTCAACAGGGGGGCAAAATTCCCCACGGTACGTTCCTGCTGCAGAAACTGCAACATTGGGGTCAAGACCGCGTGGCGCCAGCGGTAGGGTGCCTGGACGGACATTTAAAGGATTGGTTCATGAATTCACACATGTGGTGTAAAGGCCATGCTTACAAGGAAAAGCATTTCAACCCTCCTGGTCACCTTTGCACCATCATATATACCAACGTTCATTCAGGGACCGTTTGACCTCTTAATTATAAAGGTCATGATGATTGGTTGTCCATAAAACCACCTTAAACTTGCGGGCCGTGTATGAAAAGGAACAAACCACTGTCGCACCACAAACTGATGTGGTTAGATCTAACGGTCTGCAAGGCGCCTTGTAAGTCACAGACCCAACGTCCATCTCCGAAGGTGGAGGTGAGCATCCTGTCGAAGAGGAGGCCTGCATGCCGGGAATGGTCGGGTGGACACTAGCTCACGGGCAAATTTACAATTGGGTTGGTAACAAAGACAGTGCAGAAGCGCCTTTTGGTGAAGGTCAAACACCTTCTTGGCAAATGGTGTGGGATAGGCAGCGGAAGCTTTCATCCCTGGCCCCCCTTGCCTCAGCAGCCAGCGACACCAGTGCAAGTGCAATATGCACAGTTGCTAGTGTGTGACCACTGCAAAATTAATGTTGTACTAAATACATCTAGCATTGTTCGAGTATCCTGGCCTGCAGGCTTTAATGTGAAGGACATCTCAGCTATAGAGCAAATCATATATGTTAGCCACATGGGCATTGGAATGAGGTCAACGCCAAATGTGGCATAGCTGCTGTCATGCTACACAGTGGCCTGACCCTTCTTGTTGATTCGCTTGATGACCATGGCTTTCTTTTTGTCCTCCTTTGCCTTTGCGATTCGGGCCTTGTCCTTCTTGTGCAGTTTGCACTTGAGCTGCTCCAGCCATTTCCTCGATTCGGCCACGGAGGCAACACTTGGTTAAGCTGGAGGACACTACAGGGCTCTAAGGGTGGGACGGGGTTCCGAAGAGTATGCTGGGCTTGTTTGTCAAGGCTCCATATGCACCCATTGGACTCGGTACAGCTGGAATAGGTCACAGAGAAAGGTAAAACACGGTTGAATGGGACTGCCGGTTTGTGAGCGCAATGCAATTGTAACTGGTTTACATTCTGATGATGATATTTCATCGAAGCAGGATCAAATCGATCAACACATGCATGCATGCTGTATATGAGCCCCCCCACAAGGTGGTCGAATTCCAGGCAATGGGTCGCACCACCAGGGCCAAATACTTAAAGTATGCCATCATAGGCATCAGGCTGGAACGAGGTTGTTCTGTCACAAAAAGAACTCCACGGGCAAGGGCAATCATCCCCAAAAGCACCCAGCGACAGGTGATCCTTGGCAAGAGGTCATTGTGGCATTGCGAGTTTAGACTACTCGGAGAATGACAAGATCATACAACCTGCATGTCACCAAAGAAATATTGAAATTATCATATATATATATTAAAAGTACTAGCAGCAGATCTTGAAAAGACTCAATGCATAGTATATCCTAGTGAATCCCCACTGCTGGGTTGGTATTGGTCAAAGAGTCGAGTTGGCATCTCTGACATACTGGCGGGAGGCATCACCCATGATCCGGAATAAGCTTCGCTTTGATGTAGCCCTGTTAATCCAAACCCAAGACCCGCATGGAGGTCCTCCGAACAACAATCCGCCTGGCTTGATCTGGAGGACCAAACGCAAGATGTTCAGGAATCCAATCCTGGGCAAGCTGGCTGCAAGAGCATCGGGCTGCTGGATGGTTGGGATATGGGGCCATAGTGGGGACAATTGTGGAATCACTGCTTTATTCATGAAGGAGCTGGGCCATGTAACAACATCACCAGTTTTTGATGTGAGGTCAATACAGAATCGGACATCGTTCATGGCTTCTGCTCAGAAATGCTGGTTTCTTTCCTGGGGTCCCATGCGTGCTGAGAATGTCTCCACTCTCACCATCGTTCAAGTCGAACCTTCCCCTTAGTATAGGGTTTCACAGAAGCAAAGCAATATGATCTACATGGGACATAAAACTCACAACAATGCACATTAGTTCAATCAATGTGCGTTTTATATATATATATATTATCTACTATACTAGTACTAGCTAGTATACTAGGAGACCTAAAACAGCACCAGGATACCCAGAACTCATCTTTGTCTACAACAGCTGAGGACTGTGCGCTCGCAGCCCTTGCTCACCTTGAACAAACACACACATGTGCTCAAACGCCCACAATGTGTGCAAGTGTGGGGTTTCTTGCTCGAAAGCATGCACGCATGCAGTTCCATCGTTGGTGAATAAAACCAACATTAACAGATCGATACCGATACTAGTTTATAGAACACTGCATCCATCTTACTTTATTGGCTTGGGTGCCAAGACAGTAATCCATCATGATGTTTATGATATGTCTGGGGCACCCGCGGTAATAGGTTGACAGGGCGGCTTCCCCACAAAAGGCATCCACGACGTCCAGTCCCTGGGATAAGCCAGATGCGATGTATTGCTTGCACTGTTCTTTTGATCCTTTGTCACAACCCCAAGTCAACTGCAGTGGTGACCTTTAAAACATTCCCATCAATTCATGATCCACAGAGTCGATAGTCAACCAGCTGGTTCATCTGAGCTGATGAGGGCCCGGCACGGTGCTGTTGACCTCTTGGAGAATTCTGGGCGATGTAGTCAGTGAGGTGTAGCCTGGTTGCTGCGGAAAAAAACTTGCCCCATAAAGCAAAAGCGCATGCTTCATTGTGGCCCAAGTATTTCTGCGGAAAAGGAACAGCAACAAGGGCACCCCCCAGCATAGAAGCAAAGCTGATGCCCTCTTGGAGAGGGCCAGTGGGGACATAGTCCACTCAGGTCGAACACGGGGTGGCATTGCACTGGCCAACAGTCAGTCACCCTTCTCTAAGGCCAGATGTTCGGACCCTGCTGTTCTGACCTTTCTGAGCCAAGCGCCTGACAGTCCAGGGTGTGAGCTAGCAGCGTGCTATATTTCGTGGAGCATGCACCAAGCACTGCAGCACATCTTCACGCAGGAAAACATGTCATCGCAAACTTGCACATGTCCTCTATTTTGATTTTCATTTAATTGTTTGATGTGGTTTGAACACATATTAATTTATTAAGGCATGCCATGAGAACAAACACTGCATGGCATACATGGTGCAAATCAGCTCATATAAGGGCATGCATGTTTCTTCCCGCAAGGTATGGGCCACATCATTTGCCCATATAATCAAATCACCGTCAGTGGTGGACAACACCCTGGACAGCTGGTCGCCAGTCTGCGTTTGAGTCGACTTCATGTTCAAAACCACGAGCAAATGAACAACAGATTTTGCGTAGTACTCTGTACCTTGTACAATATATATTGATTATATTATATAGCTACTAGCAACCAGGTCTATGTCCAAGAGAGTTGCCTGCGAAACTTCTGCCACTAGAAGGGAGCATCAAAATCATACGCTGGGCATGTGGCTCACGATGTTCAAGCATGGGCACTCACAAATGAGCTCCTATCGAATTTGAATTGTATTTTCTTACAACACCACATAACCCCTGCAGAAGGCTCACTCGGAACCCAGGGCTGCAGCACCCTGACCATAGATCTTGCGAGGAGGAATCCACCGGGCCACCATCATGGCGAGCTCCCACCTCAGGAATGCACAATGGGTGTATTTGCATCACCTAGATTCTAGATCATAGAGTTTCAGGGGCCACCAAAAACTTGAAACAAAGGGCGCAACAGAATTTGGGCAACACAGTGTTTGGGACTAGTGCGCATTAATTCTTCTTTCTTGATTTCTGGAACATTAATTAACTAGTTGATAGAAGAAGAAACAATGCCAAAGATGCATTGATCGATCGAGGCAATTAATTTGCACGATGCTGAGCCTCGTGCGCCAGTTCTGGTCCACCACGCTTTAGCCAGCCAAGACTTACACCCTTTTGGGCGTTGACCTGGCAGATCAAGCTGGCAACAGTAAAAATGTTAACGTCATAGAATTCAACAATGCTTTGGTAGTTGGTCCAAGAGTTGTTCAACATGTTTCATGTATGACACATGTGTTCAATATATTTGGGACTGTTTCTGGAAGAGTCGTATTATAACATATAATGCATGCACCCATGTGTGCATATGCCCTCAACAAAATGGGCCTGCAAATCATATAGCCCAACACCTTCAGCAACCAGCTTGATGGTTGCTGGCTTAACGTCCTTCACATAGAATGCAGCCGTGCAAGACCGTGACTGCACCAGCCTAAGCCGCTAGCAAGAAACATGTTTTACGCACCATTTGATGGGATTTATGGTTTGCACATGATTAATTCTTGAGGAAGACGAACCTGAAACAGGAAATGGTGGACCCCTATAGTAAACAAATAATGGTCGTCAGCTGGGCTAAGCTTCAAGCAAAATCTGAATGCGTGTGGCTTCCTCTGCAAGGCTCTCATCCAAATCGTCTGGAGGGAGCAAAGTCCACGACCTGGTACGCCGACCGATGTAGTATATTCATGCATGATCGACATACTAGGTTAAATGACATAAATATAGAGCCCACACATTCCAACTCATATGGATTGCGTGCAGGAGTTGGCAATAGGATAAGCAGCAACCACTGAGGATGTCACTTCTGATCCCCAACTTCCTGTGGGGGGAAGCGGAGGTACTTGTGGTTGACTTTCTCCATCAGGATGCGCAGGTTTGCAACACGAGCCTCCCAGAGCCCACGGTTGACTCATCGCATGCATTGTCGGTTATATCAAGTTTCATGGCACATGTATACATGTATGCATGCATATGCATAGTCTAGTTACTATAGTTGTTACACAAATGTTGACTTGCATGCGCATCTCAATGATTCATATGCTGCACAGATTGCGATCAATCTACAAATTTAATATAAACAGTGCCCCTGTAGTGTGTTGGAAAGTTGTCACAGAATTAATCCATTCAAAACGTCAAAAAACGGAGCGTAGTGCATGTTCAACACCATTGCCCATCGCCCACAAAATATGTGTCTCCACCATGCCCCTACCCACAGGACGGGCCATGTCTTGCTTTGCTTTCTCTGCTTCTTTTGCTTTTGACTTCTTCTCTGCTGCTTCATCAGCATTTGTGGTCGCTTCATTTGTATCCTAAACGGATATCAGTCAAGCTGCTGGTAAGCGGGTTAATACACATGCGCACAACAACTCAATCACACAATTATGAGTGCATGCACGTGCCATATATACATGTGCAGGGATGCAATAAGCACTAAATCACATGCACATATATTAAACGCAAAAACAGGCATTATACAATGGTGATGTGTCAGTCCTCGGCCACAGAAGTGGGTGCATCTGCTTTTGCTTTCTTTGGAGCAGTGGCTTCTTCCATCTGGGCGGCCTCGACATCATTAGCCCTCTTGAGCTCCTGGGATTCCTTGGCCATGGCCTTGGCCCTTTTCTTTCTACCAGAGCCATCATTTGCCGCACCAGCCATCTCAGGCTGCTCAGTACTCTGACCCTCCTTGCTGGAACTGGAGCCAGGGTTAGGAGGGTTGGGAGGTTCAGCCGGTTGTGCGACTGATGATTTTCGCCCACGCCCACGCCCACGTCCACGTCCTTTTGACTTCCCCTTGCCGCGGCCACGGCCCCTTGGTTTGCCGTCATCTCCTTCCTCGTCCGCATAGGCACGGTCCGGGTCCTCCTCCTGCTCTTGAGCCTCCTTCTCCATTTTGCGAAGAGCTTTTTGCCCCTGCAGTGGACTTGTGAGGACAATGAACAAATACTCCTAATGGAAAACTATTCGCACATTAACACGCACATGTATTTTGCCGTATACACTCATGTGACATGTTAATGTTCAATTTAACACTTTGCAATTTGAAGTATGATATCATGGATTGAATGGTCTGGTCAACTATGTTCCAATCAAGGCTGCAAGGCCAAGATAGGCTATACACGCAAAGAATACAATGTGGGCAGAAGAACTATGAAAGAGAGGTAAAAAGGGCGGCCTTGAGAAACTCTTTGTTCATCTCCTCCTCATCTTGCGCCAGCTCTTTGATCACCCTATCAGCCTCCTGCATCACATCCTCGGGCATGTGGGGGAACTCAGCGAGGGGCTTTCGGTCCTGCCATGTTGGCTTGGACACATGCGAGATAATGATTAATCAAACAAAACCTGTATGCGTACTACTGGCTTGTGATAACCCCATCCATCATTTTTGTATCCATTAACACGTACGTGACATATATAGCATGTGCTTGCATGCCATGCATAGTATATCAATTAATGAATGTCCCCGATCGTGCCTTGAATGTTTGCTTCTTTGCTTGCGTGCTATTTTGCGCAGTCTCTTCTTTCTCACTGTCTAAGGCTTCTTGTTCTGCTTCTGCGGCTGCTGCCTCTGCGATCTCTTCCTTTGTACCTGGCGGAACTGGTGCTACCAGTGCTTCCGGCAGTGCTGGGTCTGAACTGCCAGTCTGGCCAGCCACCTGGGTATCATCGGGAGGACATTCAGCCTTCACCTGCTGCGGGTGCTGCGGAGTGCTTGCTGCTGCAGCTGCCACGGTGGCATTGCCAGTGGAACCACCATGCTGGTCAGCACCACCCTTCTGCCCGAGATCCTCAAGCTCAGGAGCTTTGGGCTTTTGGGGCGACATGACACACTCATCATCTGACATGATGAGGACCGTGTCATTGTCTTGATATTGCATGCACACAACAGGCTCAACGCAATCGTCATCAGTCACGACTTCCTCCTCCTGAGCCTCACCATACTCATCATCATGGTTTGGCACGTCAGCTGCCTCCTCGAACTTCTCTCCCAAGTCACCTAAATGGCTGGTCGACTTGCCTCTTTCCAATCGCCACTGTGAGTCAATTCCAGGCGACGCCTGTGGTGGTGGTGTGCATTGTGGCTGGCCGTCAGACAGTGGCTGGGTGTCTGCGTCATCAGGGATGGCATCCCTCTCCTGCATGTAGCTGCGTTTGTATATATCGCCCACATCAAACAATATAATATGCATGAATGCATGGCGATCTCAAAACACCAACTTTTCAATTAGTCTTGATTATATTACTCAAGATTGATCACAAACACTGACGCAAAGCCCATCCACCAGACCATACCCTGGCCGGGCCTTCTTCTGCTCACTCATTCCACGTCCACGGGTCGGCTTTCGTTTTCCCTGTGGGGTCAACAAGTCATGCTCCTGTCCAACACAAGATTGCTATATACTTTTGAAATGTGTGCCAATTGCATATCCATGCTTGCACATGCACACTAATGATCGACAGTTATAATGCCACAATCATGCATAGATAGATCAAACACACAAAGGCCAATTGGAGTTCTGCAATGGAAGCCACACAAGAAAAATACATGATTCCGCATATATGAACACAATATCAAGATCTAACCCGGACTCATTCTTGGCACATGTAATCAATTGCCTGAGTAACACCCACACTACCCATGTCCTCCAACTTGAAGCGGATCACAGCCTTAAGGTTCTCGGTTCTTTCATGTCCAGGCCTGCAGCATGCATAATATGGCTTAGCAGTGCATGCCCATGCAATCAAATGAATGACATCCCTATAAACCAAGCATGTGTAACAGAAAACACATTTCCACGAATTGTATACACATATTTGCTGGAAAGATCCATCTAACATCATCTAACTATTCTATTTGTGAACTGTACGACCAGTTGAACGGCTTGATCAAAAAATCGCCTTGCACCAACATTTCGTTGGAAGCGATCCATGCACCATGATGCGGCGCCCATCAAAGTACCAGCTTCGATGATGGACCATGCCTGCACAGTTCACCATTGGACTGTTATATTAATCAATTCATGTTTGACCCGGTTCGTTCATCATGAATCATGCGCATGAAACATCATGAAACCTGATATCATGAGAATGATGTGTGCCAGGAAGTTTGTGCACTTAAGGGAAAGGACTGGAGACCAGCCTGGTGCTGCTCAGGACGGCGCCAAGGATTGAGGCGATAGTGGCTTGATGCCCATGCCAAGCCCAACTGGTCAGTGCAGTTGAAACTGATTGGAAGACCCTGTAGTGTGCAATTGTGTTGATCACCATGTTTTGCACAAAAGCTCATTGCAGAACTCCACACAATATGAATCAGATGACCCTTACTTTGGCCTCAAGTTCCTTGCGGCGTGGCAAGTCATGTGCAAAGGAAGCCAGGTAGGCCAGTACAAACTCATAGTTGTGGTCACTTTGAACCTGCCAAAGGGACAACATGGATCGAGGAACAGATCGATTGTAAGTTTTGGGGATGAATTGAAAGTTCTAGTTTTTCTCCACTTTGAGCAGGCCTCACGCTCCGAAATCACTTGTCGAGAACCTTCCAAGATGATGAAGCGGAACTTTGGGACCTTGCAAAGACAATACTGACACCGTTCATGACTTGTTTCCCTGGTCTGAACTTTGCTTTTGGAATGACTAATCCAAAACAAGGAGTCTAGTCTGAGTTGATGACCAATTTTGTATCATCATCACGAAGTTTTGCCCTGATACGAAGTGCCTTGCGCCTTTGGACGATGAACTCATCATTCTCACAGAAGCTTCGTAGAAACTCCTGCAGGATGGGTGCACAAGTATCGCGCAGGAATTCCGGGGAGTATACTAAAAACCTAGCTGGAATGATGACCTCTATGGATCAATGTGCACGGCTGGGTGCTCCTTGATCAATGCCACCCTTTGCGGATTGAGCCGCTTTGGGGTGAACTGCCATGGCAAAACATCAGCCATAGCCCCGAGTGTAAGTGTGTTGCCAGAAAACACATGTGCACATGCATGCCAACCTCATGATCAGACTCGCGTGCCCCCCCCTCAGATAGCCAAAATGCCACAGTCCTAACATGACTGACGACTATACTAGCTCCATTTGCAAAGGTGGTTCAACAACCTTGTTTCATGAAACTTGATCACCAGCAAGCCCTGCTTGCCTTGCACATGACCAAAACGTGTACTCTAGAGCTCTGTCAACTGGACAGGGTCAGGGCGGTGGGATGGCACCAATGAGTTCATCCAGATCGATGAGGTCATCGCCAGTCAGGTGTTCCAAATAGCCTCGGGGACAACTTTGGCCCAATCACTTCATGAGTTGCACGCCAGCTTAGGAATTAACTCAGCATTCTATGTCACTGCTAATGTCACTGCTGAAGAAAGATCAATCCAGCATCGATGGATAGGGTGATGACATTGTCATGCAACTGGGCTGATAAGGAGTTGAGTGCTGGGCGGGCAGCCAAAGCTTTTCTCATCTTTTCTCATGGCCCATGACCAAGGAGGCTGAGCAAATGAGTGAAATCTTAAATACTAATGATTATTACTTTGGTCGTATCCTTGCTGAACAACAGTCCAAATTATAAAGTTGCAACGTTGCATATTACATATGGTTATTATCATCGGGCCTTAGGTCTGAAAGTTGTTCACTTTTGAGCTGCTGATGTTCTTTGAATGACCCTTGAAGGTTGTGCCCCCT
Organism: Durusdinium trenchii; assembly: GCA_963970005.1. NCBI lineage: Eukaryota > Dinophyceae > Suessiales > Symbiodiniaceae > Durusdinium > Durusdinium trenchii. Next base: position 591,834 of record CAXAMN010022951.1, on the reverse strand, counting down.
GCACAACCTAATGTGCCAAAATGGCCTCCAGCATCTCAACTCCAGATCACACCTATCACTCGTAGGTTCAGTACCTGGCGGGACGGCAAAAAAAGGTCGTTCTACTAAACCCCTTTGTTTTCCTGGGCGATGACTCCCAGGGTATAGTGTGTTTGACGGAAGGTACACCTTGCTTTGCAACAAGGTTTACCCACAATACCCCAAGCCATTTGGCTTGGCCAATGCCACATTCTGAGGCTCCCGAGGTTGGTCTTGGGATGTTTTAAACAAACTGTCTTGAGTAAGCTGCAAACTTTCACTTTTGGCACGGTTCCCAGCCATGCAGCTGCGCACCACCCCACGTTGCGACCGTTGCGTACCACTTGGTCATCAACACTGAGCCGTAGCCACTTCGGGGATCAAGTCCAAACGCGACCTCTCAAACGCCGACCGCGGTCCTGGGCCTTCCGCGCGGTCCAAGGCCTGGGTGAAGGTCATGGCCGTCTTCACGGGAGCCTGGAGAACGGCGGGAGCCTGGTCCTTCTGCCTCCGTGCCTTCTCCGATCCGGATCCGATGAGTCAGATTGATCCAGGTGAACATGCACTCGAAACTGGATTGCAACCCAAGAGTGAACATAGACCAAGCTACGGAATAAGGCAACAAGTGGCGCTCAGACCTGAATGAGAGAGTTTTGAGCTACAAAGCCTCCACATCTGTTGATTGGGGGTTCACTTTATCAACATCCCATCAGACTTGTGTGCGTGAATTCATTCAAGTTGAATAGTGCTGCCTGCGTGCGGGGGCACCTCGTAAATGTTACGTAATTATCCGACCATATCACGCCCTCATAGCCATCATGATCCACTGAAAAGGCCACGGCCCAACGTACTCTTCTAACTCAAGTAGAGGGGAATCTCAACCCGTTTTTTTTCTTTCAGTGTGCTTTTCAAGCTGGTCAAGTCCACCTTCCATCTGAACTAGCGCGCCTGACTCCGCTCCAAAGCCGCCCAGAGTGGCTGAAAGGCGCTCTGGCGTTGACCCACAATGTCCTACTGTTTGGAACTGCGAGGAAATGCGGGAGGTTGTCGCATGAACCGAGGGAGAAATCAAAACGACCGACCAACGGTCCTCCTGCGTCCCATGTACGGGTCACCGATGGGTTTGAGGTTGTGATTCCTTTTCCCAGGGTATTTGAGGCGTCTCAGTAATAACACAGATTACAGTATAAGACTAAATATATATATATAATATTACATAAATATATATATATATTGTTCATATCTTCATGTGGCATCATGTGGATATCCCTTGGAAAGGTCGCACCCTCATCCATCGACCTCTTCATTGAGCAGATTCGTGGACCCAAGTCGCCAGATGTCCCTATGGACACCAGCCGAAAGCGACTCTGCAGGAGGCGAAAGCCACGCGCGACGCCACATGAGCGAGCGAAGGCGAGCGAAGGCGAGCGAAGGCGAAGCGGGTCTCCTGGTGAGAAGAGAGTTGCAGGGGCCAGAAGAGAGCCTCCGGTGGCGTGCGACCGGAGAATGGAGGACCACCCGATATATTGCGCGGTTCCGCGTGCGTGGAAGTCTGGAATCATTGGAAAACAGACCGGAACACGCCGGTTTTGTTGGGGACACCCACCTTGCTGCTTAATTATGTTTATAACGATATCTTAATTTGGTTCTTACTTGCCAACGAAGAAATTAGGAGTCGGGAAACATTCTTGCTGACCTCACAGGACAAAAACCTAGCACAGCCTAGCGGCCTCGCATCACTGTTATTGTGTCATCTGCTTGAAGGACATGTCCCATCAAAATTGGGACATCGAACTCTGACTTGGTCATGATTCGGAAACATTGGAAACCTGTAAGCATCCCTGTATTCTTGGTGCTGGTGCTGATGCTGGTCGTGGTGTTTTGGTGGCGGTGGTGGCGGTGGTGGCGGTGCCGGGGGTGGCGGCGGCAGCGGCGGCGGCCGCGGTGGTGGTGGTGGTGGTGGTGGTGGATCATCCAACGCTACTATGTTGTTGCTCTTTGTTTTTAAATGAATACAGTACAGCCACCTGAGACTGGAATCTCCCACAACCTGGTGGCCAAAATACTGGGATACGAAGCGCCAAAAGCGTAGGATGTCTGACGCCTGGAAGCGGAAAAGCACTCGGCCACTTTCACCCCTACAAAACACTCCATAAACAACGTGACCACAGCACCTGACGTAACAACCTTGCTCTCTAGACTCAGCAAATGCCACGCGCCACGGCGTGCCAACGCCACGGAGTGCTAACGCCACGGCGTGCCTGTGGGTACTGCTCTGCGAGCAGCTCCAAAGGCGCTCGCAGGACCGGCACGTGGGGCAAATGCGCCAAGGCCTCGCGAGGCGAAGGCCGCAGGGAGCGGGGGCACTTGGATCCCATGGATCAATCATTGGGCAATCTGGTGTGCAGTTGGGGATCCTTTGAGAATCTCAGTCCAGTTGGGGTGCCAGGTTTTGGGATGCAAACGATTCCAAATGCATACATAAACATGTGTCTTGTGTTCATGTCCAAGCCAGTAACTTGAATCGACGGCCCCAGACTCTGAATATTGAGATAGCCGCTCAATTTTAGTTTATGTCCCGTCTGTCCCGTGTTGAAAAGTAGCGTAATGAGCAGCACTCAATCACCCCTAGCAACTACTTGAAGTCTCAAAGAACTTCCCTTAGCCATGAGCAGTCGTTGGTGAATTTCCCAGGCCACTGGTGCAGATTAACATTACGAGTAGCAGCACACATGTCTTCAGAATGTTGTTAGATTGGAGGCCTGGGTCCGGTGCATCAACAATTTCCTACATTGCATCCATCTGGACCACTTCCGGCTCCCGCCTGAGGAAGCCAGCGCAGAAAAGGCCAGGATGGAACTGACCTGACATACTATGCGATATTATGCGATATACTCCGGTGTAGAAGTGTACCTATCTCGTTGGAGTAGTTTCCAGCCCACCCTCATGGCCGATCTGGGGTCTTTTTCATAAGCTGATTTGAAGCTACCTGCCAATAGGACGTCCAAACAAGGGACACACAAGATAAAACGGATAGCACTTTGCATTTGGGCTTGGACCATGTCAAGCAGTCCTAGCAAAAAATCAGATCCTAAAAAATCCGGGCAGTTCATTTGGGTCAATTATCGACTTGCCCAGCTCGTTGGGTCGAAAGTGGAACTCAACGCTCTGCTTGTCCCACATATCTTAAGGCCAGACTTCCTGCGAGAAGTGAAATTTGTTCTATAAATGTCCATCATCCTGCATGCAGCCATGTTTAATCCCTGACATTCTGGGTTGACTTAGGTGTAGGTCCCAAAATTCTACAAGTACTGGTGTTGGTCAGTCTAATCCCAACATTCCGAACATCTGCGACGACACCCGAAGAATGACACACGTCGAAGTCTTGGCTGCGACGCATGGCATTGCGCCCTGCAGAGGTGAAGGCTAGCCTCAAGCGTAGATAAGACCATGGACCGACCTGCACAAGCATATATATATATATATAAGCCCCCCAAGACCATAAGAATAGGAATAAATATTACATAAAGCCTTATAAAGCATAATAAAACTCTGACATGTCACATTCATAATTATAAAGGAAATAAAGGACGAACCAGACTAGACTCGTAAGACCAAGCTGGAAAGCACTTCGACCTTTCTGCTGTATCCCGGGTACTGGTACAGGGCAGCCCATTCAGATCATCACACCTCCTTATAAATCCTCCTTTTTGAAACCACCCGTAGTGGGTGACCACACGAACTGCCGCTTCACTCCGACCAGATGTGCCTCGGGCAGGCCACCGCTTCCCCAAACCAGCGAAACGCACGCCTCGCGTGCTTCTCAAAGACAGAGCTTGAGCCTGAGGGCGCTACTAGTCACTATATAGACTATAGTGGCTCCTGGCATTACTACTAGTAGCTAACAAAGGGCATCCCTACTAGCAAGGACTCTACTAGTTACATCTAGTTACTAGCTCCGGGCATTACTACCCACGGTGACAGGTCGCCGCGGTGACCGGATTCCACGTCGATGGACAGGTGGGATCCGGACGGTGCCTGAAAGACCCAAATTGGAGCTACGTTTGTAGCGTCGGGTTGGCTCAAAAAGGCCGTTACTCGTAGTATCTAGTAGCGATGCCCTGGCTCCTAGTAGCTTCTTGTTCCTAGTAGTAGGGCCAGGAGCTACTAGCAGCGTCCTTGCTCCAAGTAGCGATGCCCGGGTTCCTAGTAGCGATGCCCTTTGTTACTGGTAGCATCTAGTAGCTATTTGCTACTAGTCGTAATGCCAGGAGCTCCTCTGTTTTCGGTGACACGTCTGACACGACCATTCTCCTCCGAGACTGTTCAACGACCCTTCTCCATCATGATTTGTTCCTGAAGTCTAATGATCTAATGTGGACTGATGAACAACACCTCCCTAGGTGCATTGCTAAAACATCTCCATCTGGGGGCGGTTAAATGAATTAACCATTTACCATCTGAGGAAGTTGCATACATCAACCAGTCACCAGTCGGAACTTATCAGCATCGGATGTCAAATTGGACTCACCGGGTTAGCAACCAGTTAACAGCAAAAGAGTCAGGCTTCATCCCCGAAAAGGCTTCACACCGAACCAACCCAGTGAACCCGTCTCTCCGGTGCGGCGCCTGGGAAGAGTGCCAAGAGCTCAAAGAGCCGTGGCAACCGCTCGTGCCCCGCACGGAATGCCTGTCGGTGGGTGGAGGGGGAGAAGTAGAGGGAAGTAGAGGGAAGCAGGGTGGTTTGCCCGGCTTAGTTGGTATTAGCTAAAGTGTACCAATGTCCAGTTCCTACCAAACACACTGGTGATTGGGAAGGGTTTGGATTTGTTGGAGAACTGTAGGTGGCTTGCACACTGTTGGTTTTCCAGTCAACCGCAAATGACGCGAAAGTCCAGCGCAGGAAGCGTTCACAAAAAGAAAGAAGTTGGTATCAACGATAGGCCGGACAAGTCGGACCACCCTGTTGCCATAATGTAGTCATCAGATTTATAAAGACCCCTAGAATTATGTCTTTTTTTTTCCCTGCACTGATTTATAAAGGCCCCTAGAACAGTGTCTGTTTTTTTGGAGGGGTAGTTGTAGTGATTTTTTTTAAATTGTTATAGTTTACTTTTTCCCTTTTGAATTTGCTGGGATTTGCTTATCTTACAGGCTCTTGGATTGAGATTTCTATCAAACATTTGGAGATTTCCATTGAGATTTGATTCTTTTGGAGGCTTTTGGATGGAGATTTCTATTGAAAATTTGGAGATTTCCATTGAGATTTGATGCTTTTGGAGGCTTTTGGATGGAGATTTCTATTGAAAAATTTGAGATTTCCATTGAGAGTCCTTATTCCTTTTCTTTGCCTTTTGATTTGCTTTACTCACCCTCTATTCCTTATTTACTTTTCCTAAGCTCTTTAGTTGTGAAGCTTTCCAAAAGTTTCCAAAAGTCAGTGCGCACTTTCTTTATAAAATCCCTTATTTAAAAGTATTGAAAAACAAAAAAAATCATTCAAGCAAAGGGGGTAGTCCAGCAAGCAGCTTTCTGACATTATT
>CAXAMN010022951.1:570197-586263 GCA_963970005.1 Durusdinium trenchii | reverse complement strand
TATTTACTTTTCCTAAGCTCTTTAGTTGTGAAGCTTTCCAAAAGTTTTTAAAAGTCAGTGCGCACTTTCTGTATAAAATCCCTTATCTAAAAGTATTGAAAAACAAAAAAAACATTCAAGCAAAGGGGGTAGTCCAGCAAGCAGCTTTCTGACATTATTTAGGGGGGGGCTCTAGAATAATGTCTAGAGATTTGAGGCTTTAAATCTTTATTCATGTTCTTTGCCTTTTGATTTGCATTCAAGCAAAGGGAAATTTTGTAGATTTCCATTGAGATTGGATGCCTTTTGATGGAGATTTCCATTATATAAACATTTGAAGATTTCCATTGAGATTTGATGCTTTTGGAGGCTTTTGGATGGAGATTTCTATTGAAACTTTGGAGATTTCCATTGAGATTTGATGCTTTTGGAGGCTTTTGGATGGAGATTTCCATTAAACATTTGAAGATTTCCATTGAGATTTGATGCTTTTGGAGGCTTTTGGATGGAGATTTCCATTGAAATTTAAACAGTTAGTTCTATTTCCATTGATTCATTCCCTTTTATTGTAATTAATATTCCAGATGTCTTCAAAGTTAGGAATTCTTATTTCCTTTTAATTTAATATTGCCAGAGGTCTTCAAAGTTAGGAATTCTTATTTCCTTTTATTTTAATATTGCCAGAGTAGCTCCAGAGGTAGCTAGCTAAGGATTCCTTATTTAATTATCAACTGATTGATTTTCTTATACATTATTTTGGAGGCCTTGGCTGTTGAGGGGGGCGGGGGTTTATAAATCAAGGGACTACATTATGCAGAGCTGCTCATCGGTTTCACACAGTTTGCACCATGAGTTTGCAGTGCCCATCGCTTGTGCGCCAGCTTCTAGCGCTGGTGACCCTCTGGACCTGAGGCCAGGCCATCGCGGCCCATATCCCGCACGATCAGGTCCGCCTCCGGGTCCTCAAGGCCCTCCCCCAATTTGATGGCCTGGTCGGTGGCGGACTCTACGAGTCTGTCATGCTCACGCGTCCGGTTTTTCATGCTTCCTATTCCGGTGCAAGGATGTGCATGGTGTAGGGCCGCAAATGGATGCACATCCTGCTGGATGGTGAGGTTTATATGCCAAACATTTATCTGAACATGACTTACTTGGACCGCAGCTGTGTGTAAAATCTAGAGATGGGTCTGATGGCGCGTCCTCGAAAAGAGACATGTTCAACAACAAATCTTTGGAGAAAGCACTTCCTACTAACAGTAGACATCAATACTGGTACTTTCCCTGCTTGGTTCTACTGTTACACAACTGATTGACAAAGGTGTAAACTGGTGCTGTCTCGTGATACAGCTTAAAAAAGGTGCTCTGGTAGAGACAGATTAATTGTTTGTCTGGTTAAAACCTCCTATAGTACATACAAGTGCTGAGGCGCACCAAAGACACGGCGCTATAATTAGCTGACCATCAAAGCCCCAAGATAGTGGGGCTGGGCAAAGGTTGGTGACACATACACTATACACCACTCGCACAAGTCATAGGTTTCTCTCCAGGCTCACCGCTCGTGCAACTAACACACACGTCTGTCACATCTGTCTTCTTTAAAGCAAGAATGCTATCCTAGGCCTAGGCTCAATAAACGGTTTAAGGGATCATTTGCCGGAAACCCATGTTTTCACCCCCCAACCTTTCCTGTAGATTTTCCCTTAAACCAATTTTGGGATAAGCGTAATATGATGAACAATGTGGTTTTGAATGTTGCTTTTAGCAATCACTGCTGTCCACGCCTGCAGTACCCCCGTCACGAGTGACTCCACCAGCGACACCTGTGCATTCCGTGCATTCGGGATACGTCCAGCCAAAAAAAACAACAAATAGATGCAACTATATTTTAAAAAAAACATATCAAAGCAACGCTAAAAATTCTGCCCGAGACAAACATCACCATGTTCTGGTTTGCCGGCGGGTGCTTTTGTGCGTCGTCCCGGGTGGTGTTCCTGAGAACCCAATGGCTGTGGACATGTCGTCCGGTGGCTGCGCGCCAACTCAAAAGGATTCAGGCCTAGCTGGTCCCCTATCGTTTTACGAGGGTTGGGTGTTCAAACTCAGCGGCTTCCTCAGAAATGCAAGGACACAACAGACCTCATGGAAGAACCCCCGATCATTTTTAGTCTTTGTACGTTGTTCCTAGATCCTAGAATGTGCCACTGCAAGAGAGCTCTTGGACAAGTCTTCGGGCCAATAACTAGGGGAGTGGTTTGTCGAGGCATCCAGTGCAATTCTGGGGTATTGTTCCGCTTATCGTTCTATACGCACGCATGATGTACACGGCCACAATTCAGGAAGCATAGTGACAAAGTGCTGTTCAATGAAGCCACCCGTCGTTCTACAGGCTTTTGAGCACTTTCATGAAACCAACGGGACATCCCCAAAAACGAAAGGAGCTGCGTTTCAAGTGGTGTTGTAAAAGGCCTTGGGCTGGGGGGGGAGCAGAACCAGCTCGGAAGAAGACCGGCGGTCTCGCGGCGGTGTCCTCGGTGTCGGATCGCAGCCGCCGTCAGGATGCAATGTCTTCCGTCAGAAAAATCAACTTTGTAGACGATCCAGAGAGATTTGCTTGACCCCCCAAAAAAAAACTAAAAAACAACTTTGCATAACTCTGCTTTACCACCCAATGTTCGAAGCTGAAATCCTTCGTCCGCACAGGGTCCATCGTTTCCATCGTTTTATCAACCTTGGTGACAAGCTAATGTCTTGGCCAGGAAGTTGACCGTGGAAGTCAGCCCCCATCCAAATGGCACGTAAATGCACCAACATTACGCCACCGGAGAGGAGTCCTTCTCCTGGACAATTCTTGTGTAAATCGATGTGTATCTCTCAGAACGTTGGCTTTCTACTGCAAATTCCTGAAAAACAAAACAATACTACTAACGTCAGTTGAAATCTTTATGCATTGGTGCTAGGGAATTCGATCCAACAAAATCCTCACACACACTCCCGCGGTCTGCAAATCCGGAAACGTCATAGACCACTATTCTGAACACAGTGGGGAGCTGGTCACTGAATTATGATCATCATATGTTCAGTTTTCATTCTTTCAGGTACTCCCCCCAAAATAATATATCACCATGCCCCCCCTTTGGCCGTTGGACCCCGCATCAGACACCCCAATCTTGTCGCGTCGATCAAACAGGGCAATGACATTGACATGTTGCACCTCATACAAGCTATGACATTGACAATGACATTGACATGTTTCAAAATGTTCCAAATATAAAAGACACCAACAAAATACAACTGATAAAGAACTTGATAAAAGTATAGTGATCGAGTCGTTGCGAACTCGAGATACAATCGTTCAAGACAAACAATATGAACACCGGTCACGGGGCCGTATAACATGTTGCCGCGTTTTGTGGTGATGCATGCACTACACGGACCAAATGGGAAGCGAACATCGGTGAGTCCAACCTCACCCACTCCCAGGCATCATCCCAGAGGTTCACATGAACGGTTGGCACCGGGTGACCCGGAGCTTCACCCCGCGGATCCTGCCTGTGCAGCCTTGGAGGTCGATAAGCCACCCTCTGCCTGTAGAGGTGGAAGATCTACACACACGGAATAACACTGAATTGGTACCACTGTTTCGGGGTGGTTAATGGATACCCCGAATCACCTCTAAGGAGCTTTAATTAGACACCCCTTAGGGGGCCCTGGCACATATATCCAGTCAAAACGTACTTTAAAGCGATATAGTTATTTTATGGTGGGGCCAGTTCAGGTGACGTAGGCAAAGTTCGAGCATTCCGACATATAAGCTGTCTCAACGTACTTATAACGATTAACACATAGCCTGTGCAATTGCTACAGTCACGCGATCCTCAAATCAGATCGAATAGGTCTCTTTCCATTGGGCCCATTGAGCATCTTAAAAACAGGTTTTAATGGCCACCTTTTCAGATCGAGTCCCCAAGGACCACACACACAACATCCGTGCAGGCACACGAGACTCGCCATCCCAAATTGAAAACCCAAATGTGCAGCTTGCTTCAAATCCTAAACTGTGCCTTCTCATGTCTGAAAGTTACTGCTATAGATACCTGTAACTCAAACATGCCAGACTAACCTGTGCCAACCAATAAACAAGAATGGCAACAAACCCACTCATCGGATCTATACAAGAAGTTTGCATGTTAACATAACATATGCCATGCACGTGCATGCATACGTCAACAAGAACCACATCAGATTCAGGTATTCATACCTCTTGTTAGCTGGCTCGTGTATATCGATCCAAACCTGCAAGGAAGCAGCTTCATCAGCCACATGAACCGGTCTAAAAACGACGCCTTTCTGTGTCGACCGGTCTCGACTCCTCACACCGGTCTATACCGCCTTTCCCTCCGCCGCGGAGGGCTCCGCGGTCACTGTGGGCCTCCTCGCGGCGGAGCACCGCGTCGGCGAAGGAGGAGAGCTGCGCGTAGGTGAGGCTTTGCTCCAGCGCCTGCCGCGAGGTGAGGTGGAGGGCCGGTGAGGGCCGGTGGGCGACGAAGAAGGGCAGTGGTTTGGGGTCGCAGAAAGTGGGACATAACTGAGCCGTTGAGATAGAGTTGGGATCAATGACACGATCCACATGAGCTAGTTGTGGTGGTACGCTAATGCTGCAGTGTCCGATGTACCCACCAAGAGGATCGTTCCGAACTTGCATATGACCACTTTTGCAGCAATTGTATATTAGATATTTATGATAGTGTTTCTATGCTGTCTTATGTTTCATTGTCTTGACTTGATATCTTGTTCTTGGCCTAGGTGTGCTTCCCATCAGTTAGGCGTTCTTACACGTTGCTTAGGCATCCTTACCCGTTCCCCCCCTCACTACTATGAGCAGTTGGGTGGACAAAGAAATGGCAGCCTTTTGCGGGGAGAGTGAGTGACATAAGTCTCAAACACTTTAGACCGGGGACTAGCGTCAGGTGGCAAATCTATTGTGTTCTCAAAAGTTTGCTCATTCAAAGTCTCGCTCTGCTTCCTGCATGTAAGAATGGATGTGATTGTGCTGGCTTTTTGACCCTCGAGGCTGCAGCTTAGGCGTTCTTTGTGCAAACGGGCAGAATGCTCTGCCTTTAAGGAAGCTGGACAGAGATGATTGCCTAATGAGGTTCTAGGACTAGGAACGCATGAGCAAAACGTCCTGCATCTGGGCACTCCGACATTGCACTTCTCCGCCAGACCTGTGCGCCCAGGTCGTGCAGATTTCACTGTCCGTTTAAATCAATTCATCACCTGTTTCCCGTGGAACAAGTTCTGCTGAGTCCTCACAAAGGTCTAGTAGGACCCCCCAAAACAAGAAAACCTGAAGTGTAGGACCTTTCAAGCACAATGTGGGTTGTAGATACCATGTCTCAAGCGTGTAGTATTGAATGACACCAGGGTGGTTTCAGAGTCAATCCTCGCAAGCGGCACTTTTCCCAAAGCAGAAAAGCCTGCAATCCACGCACAATGACTGGCAGTTTGCGGCATGACCACAGCATGCGTTCAGTTCTCAGCCGGCTTGGGAGGTCAACCCACTTGGATTTGTTCACGCTCCTCCCTAACCCCCGCTTAGACTCTTAGATTAATTAGTGATTAGATAGAGAAGTTCACAGACCCTTGGCATCTGACGCTCCCATCGTAGTCGGCAATTGCTTCATTTGGCAGAGATGCTGCAACCCATCTGGCTCGCCCGCCAGCAAAGCTTTCAGAAAGTACTATTGAACTTCAAAGCTCCCACAGGTTCAAGCTCCTTTTCCAAACATCTTCTTTCAGAACCCAGAATCCATCCATTTCATCTTGGAAAAAAGACACCAACACCCCCTTAAATAAGAAAACAGAAAAACACACGCCCAGGTGGACTCTACCGGCACCCCCCCGCCTCGTGCGGAGCTCAGCGCGTCCCAGGCCGCTTCGTGGCTCATCTCCCGACGTTCCCAGCCAGCCTGGCGACACCGAGCTGTTCGACCGAGCCTGGCGACACCGGTGGAGTGGGGACAAAGAAGATGCTCACCATGTTTCCGAAAGTTTAACGGCTCACCATGTGGGCTTTACCTGCGATCCGAAACATCTTTCGCCGTTTCACATGGTCATTGGCTTAGTGGACATGCCATCATGTTTGTTGCAAGGAAGGCAGTTCTTGTTTGTTTGGATCGTAGCATGCGACCAACGTCTGAACATCACTCACTCCACAAAGGAAACAACGACACTAAACACAACTTCAAATACTGTACGTGTATAATACGTATAAATCTACTTTTGATGGTGCGGGGAAACTGGGTCCATGAAGACCATGACATCTCAGGTCCACCCGCACACGTTTTCAACGCAGCCCGGCGCTTCCCCGGTACCGAGGCATCCGACCCGTCGGTCTTCCGCCGTCACGAAAATACATACGTTGTCCGATTCGGTCATCAACGAAGCTAGTAGCTTCCTTGCTTCTAGTAAGGCCAGGATCCCCGTTCGTAGCTTCTTGTTCCTAGTAGCGATGCCAGGAGCCCCTAGTAGCGTCCTTTGCTCCTAGTAGCTGGCAAACTCCAACAAACTCCAACAAATTAGTCCATCAGCGACTGCAGTTCCTAATCCGCCAAAGCTCGTGAGCGCGTGTCGTAAACGGACAAATCCTGTATCCAAGAGAACTTTCAAGGGGCTACACCCAACTCAAGCCACAAAGCCTGCAAAGTCAGTCAATTCTCCCAGCAGTTGGTTCTTTCTTCACAAAAGCATCTGCTGACATTGCGACTGTTTGCCAATGATGAACTTGTTTGTCCCTTGACACCTTCCTTATAGTTAAACAATGGGCTCCAACCTGTCAGATGTGTTGAGAAAAAGGGTTCCCAGGAGGTTGAGGGAGAAATCAAAAGCATCGGTCCGGTCCTCAAGCAACAAATCACACATAATTGTCCAATCAAGTGCTTGACGGCTCTATCATTGGAGATCACTTGAAATGCTCCAGAAAATAGATTTCACTGCCGCGCCGGACCAGAATAGATTAAAGGCAGCTGGCTCCTCAGGGATATATCCGCAAACATATGTCAAATTCCATCAAATTCCTCTCACTTCAGGTCTGTTCAAACAATCCGTTTCCCACAACATCTCTCGCCCGGACGTGTCGCACCCCGTGTCTACCGTGCATTTGGCCGCTCGGTGAACGCACGACGTTCCTTGGCGATCTTCGCCAGGATGAGGGTGTAGCGCAAGCAGGCTTCAGGCTCCTGAAGCACGGCGCTCCCAATTACCAGTCCCCAACATATATTTAAACGCGGTACGACTCAAAGCAATAGCGTCAAGAACTCCACCAGTAAGACCTCTTTTGGTCATGATGCATCCATGTTTCAAACCGTTATACATTGGCTCACCCAAAAAGGCACACCCACTGTAGTAGGCATGACACCTCTTATGGCTCCCTTTCCAAAGCACGAGCAAACCAAGCACTCGCCCGCTCGCAAAAAGGGAGACTTGGCGCCCTGCGGCGCCTGGTGCTTGGAGAGCTCCCGCCGTGCAACGGCGCACAAGTCAACGCAGGGCTTCTCCTTCTGAGCCAACTTGAGCTCCTCCGGGCCGAGGACTTGGTCCCCGGCGCCCAGCTTTCGGATCTGAAGTTGAGAAACCGGTGTGGCTGGTGCAACACAAGTGGTTCAAGGACCTGGATGGGTTCATTCACTGCCATAGTCCCGAATCTACCCTATATGCCAGTGAACTAATAACACTAGAAAGAGATATAACAATTATAAAAGGGGGGAAGTCAACCAGCCGTGGGTCGGCAACAGCCGTGGGTCGCCCTCCACGGTGGCACAAAACATGCCTCCTGCGGATGTTTTGTTGTTTGAACAGTTGGAAGAATGGTATTCTGAGGGATGTGCAGAGTTTGGACCTCCTGCACTCCCTGGAACCAACATGGAAGTCACATGGAAGTGGCCCTTTGGTCTATGTTAGTTCCAGGGAGTGTGTATACTGTATATATATACACATATAAAATATAGATTAAACTAGAGTTTATTTGAAAGGGTCAAAAAATGTCAAAAGAGTTGGAACCTAAAGAAACTCTAACTATTGGAACCGCTTCTCTAGGTGCCTTACAAGCCACCCAAACGACCAAAAAGAAAACACTGCAGCTCCCAGTCTGGATTGAACATGTTGAGAAGATCCAGATTGCTACCAAGTCTCAAGGACGTTGTCAAAGAAGCGTACATCTTGTACTTTCCGCTTCTGCAAACATCTCCTCGCAGCTTCGACTCGTCGAAGGAACACTGTTTGTCACTGTTGTGATGAAGTAAGTAAGGAACGATGAGAACAATGGTATAATGTAAGCAAGCAAGGGACAAAGACACATACTTTTCTATACTTTGCAGTCCTTTTTGATGGAGTGCAAGAGTCCAAGATCACCTCTTGAATGTGGTTTTCTAAGAAGTCAAACCGCTGCCACACTAAATCAAACATGATCCTGTCAAACAGAAAGTGTGGATGCTCAACAGATGGCGGATGGAGAACTTAAACACCTCAACGTAGTATCTACTATGGTCTCTCTCTATATTATATATATAGTGTCTCTGTGCATGTTGGGCCCAGGAACATGGCAATCAAGAGAATGGAAGAGATGGGTTGAGTGACTCTGCAGTTTGGATCAGCTTCTTTTGATCTTAGCCATCAGTCGACTGATGTTGCGCTCCTCACAATCCTCCGCAACCCGCTCCTCATCATGTCCTGTGCCGCGGTCCAGTTCCGCCGCTCGCGACAGCGTTGCCCCAGCTGGGCAAACGCCAAGGCCTCTCCCTGGGCGTCATGGCGCTGGCGCGCCAGGCCGAGTTGCAAGAGCAGATGATCGGTCCAAGCGGTGAACCTGCGGGTGGGACCACCCGGTCGGCGCCGGTCTGGGCCGGGGCCGAGCTGATTCTGAGGTGGTCAGACCCGACCTGGGGAAGTAATTATGTGATCATACAGTCATCAACACCAGTCAACAGCCTTCGTATTTGGCAGAAACAACGGTTTCCCAAACTGTGCGGTGTCTTCCCACGCTTCTACAATTCTAGTACTGTAATTAACTGTTTCCTCACATCCCATAATCCATTCCAATCCTTCCGTCCCACACCACCTCTGCAGGAGTGTCCTCGCCAAAACCCCATCCCCAGCCACACCGCGGACGATCTCGTCCATCGGCCATCTGCAAAAATCCCTGTAGCTCCATCCTTCCCCTCTACCTCCAGTGGCCACCTCCCAGTCCCTGGATGGAGCATAGGGCTTCACCCTCCAGCTCCACCGTCTCCACTCTCTCCCCATCCACGTATCCACTCGCACCTGTCATGTAGCACACTCAACCCGCAGCGGGACGTCGCAGAACAGGCCGTCGCAGAACCGGCGGACACTTCGGTCGGCGCGTCGAGGAAGGCTTCCAGACTCTGCAGCAGGGGCAGCGCGGACAGGCGCTCGTGGCGCGCGGAAGCGGCCAGGAGTGGCAAGCGATTCCTCGGCGGCTTCCACGAGAGTGGCACGTTTGGTGACAATGAAACCAAGCCACTTGGTTCTTGTTGGGCTTACTGGTTGGGTCTGGCGAAAGGTGGGCTTCAACTCTCATGGGAAAACAGAAAAGGACGCTTCCAATTTAAGAACATTTAAGAGATGTCCCTATATAGTGGATGATAGTTATTGAATATTGATGACGTGACAGCCTAGCCAAAGCACGAAATGGTCTTCCTCACAAATATCGAAAAGAATCAACTTTCCCCGGGATTTTTCAGTCAAATGAAAACATGGAGCTTCCCTGGATGAGGACTCACACCTGATGTGCCTTATATAGTAACAAGAAGCTAGTAGGTTGAAGGTCATCGCTATTAGGTTGGAGGCCATGACTACTGTTCTAGTAACAAGAAGCTACTAGAATTGAGTAACAAAGTTATTGTAGCAATCTCCACTTCGATCCGTTCGATCCGCTACGTGTTCAGTGCCCAGGCTCCAGGTCATGGCAAAGGAGTCGTAGCCTGGTATTTCGCTGGGGCACCACGGACCATGTATGGACAAGGCACCGGGCCCAAACCAATAATTTGCATATTGCAATATGTCTCCGATGTCTCCCACTTTTGTCCAGGAATATGACAAACTCTTCTGGGCTGGGGCTACTGTTTGGGATCTCCCTGTATGGACGTCCCTAAGTCTAGTGCCATCGTCCGTTCGCACACAAATCGTTCCCCTTGTTGCTTCGCATCCTTTTGGAATGCGGTGAACGGGAACACCGAAGTTTGGTGGACCAAATTCCTTTGGAACTCCGGTCTGGAAGGCCCCAAACGCCGGAAACACCTGGAATTCGAAGCAGTTGACCTGAGTCCACGGCTCCGCTAGGACGACCAGTCGTGACCCCAGGACCGTCCAGCCGTGTCCCCCTGAGAGGACTGAAGAAACGTGAAGCGTACTTTTAGCGGCACAAAGAGCAACAGGGCCCCCATCATTGGAGGACCATGTTCCTCTACGAACAGGGTGCGCGTTCCGCTTGAAATGATTCTTCCATGAAGTGTAGCATCATGATGCATAATGTATCAATGGTCAATGGCTCGTGATTGATGCCTCTGGAGCTGAGCCGACCTGGCCATGTCCTGCCTGGCCAGGACTCTGCACATCCACAGCATGGATGTCGGGCTTCTGGTGGATGCACATGATCCCAACACATACATTTAAAGCATCATCCAAAATACGTATGGTCGATCAACTTGAGAAGATCCCCAAAGTCAGGATCATGGTCTGGAGCTCTCACATGCTCTCGCACCTTGGGATCATCTGAGCCACACATCGAACAAACTCTGCCTTGCCACCGTCCATCGCCACCGATCCATCTCGGATCCCAACACCGGTGGTCTCGGCCGCCGTCGATCTTGTGAAGGCAAGGAGCCCTTTCGAAATGACCGAAATTCCTTCCCTTTCCAAACATGGTCGGTAAAGAGCTGCACCCTGCTCTTGCCAGTCATCGATCTCAAGCTTGTCCTCCCAACACCGCCAATCACCCTCCCCCGGTCAGAGATTCGCGCCTTGGTAGACCAAGCGCCTCGCCTCATCCCACTTCTGCGCCTGAACGCCATGCAGCGCCAGCAGTGCGCAACCCGTGGCCGTCGTGGTCTCATCTAACTTCTCGGCACGAGCGGCGACCAAGCGCTGCGCTAAGAGCTCCTGCCGCGGCGCGAGTCGCAGCGAGTCGAGTTGTCTTGAAAGTTGGGACGTGGCCCAACGAAAACATGCCGGTCGACCCAGCACGTACAGGTATCTCTTATAAATAAATATATATATATATAGTAGCAATTGGAGTCATAGGGGGGGCTGAGGGGGGGCCCTTATAGGCTTATCACGTAAGCTCTGGATAGGTGATGGATGGGTGATGGGTCAGGTTAGGGCTTATTAACATCTTAATAGAGGTCTATCAAGGTCTTAATAAGGGTTTATTAAGAGCTTATCAAAAGCTCACTGGATAAGCCTTTATTTTGTATTTGTTGAGGATACCTGGCCCTTCATGGGGCCTCCATTCTTTCAAGCTTTAGGCCTTCAACCATTTCACAAGAATGGTACTAGACACTCTGGATAATATCCCTGGATGGGTTGGCTACTTTGCACCTCTTGAATAAACAGAGGTACTTCATGTGTGCACCTTCACTGTCACTGGTGAAACATTGCCAGCCCATTCGCTCGTCACCATCAATGCCATTTTCCCTCAACCCTTCATGCCTAGACCATTGGTGGTGCCACTTGGATAAGAAATCACATGAACAGCAGCCTCCACTACAGCCCAGCCAGCTGCAAGCCCACATCCTTACAAGTAAGCGTTCTCTCGACTTGGAATGTGTGCATGGGGGGCAAAGGTTTGTGATGCAAGTGATGCATATTAAGGATATCAAGGACTTATTGGGTAGGCCTATGGGAGTTCGCTATTTACAGGGCTTTGGACATCTCCAGGGCCAAGCCACCCTTCACGTTGACTGCACCACCAATGTGCATTTGGGAGGGGCTGTTCATGTTCTTTCTTATCCAGACCTTATCATTTAGCTAGCAATGCTATCCAGACCTTAAATGATAAGCTCAACAGCCCCCCCCCAGCCCCCATGATCTACCTTCCGCCCTTCCGCAACTCTGCTCTGGTCCTTAGCCTCTGCATCTTCTTCCAAGAAGCTCAAGCCCAGCTCGGCCCTCAATGACTTCTCCGTCAATGACGCAGCACCTTGGCTCGCAACGATCGGATCGCTTGAGCCTTGGAAACGGGCGAGCGCGGACGGGCTCCGGTTCTCCAGTTCCAGAGGGGCTTCCAGATGGGATTCCGGACGGGTTTCAGGTGTCCGGCTCAATCCCCAACGAAAAGGAATTGCACAAATCTCCGCCGGTCGCCCGGTCCAGAAGAGTCGAAACCCACGAAAACTGAGACCTGATCTTGGAGTCATATCATAGTGTCATGAAAAAACATTTTTTGCAGGTGTAATCTGCAGAACTTGAACTTCTCTGATGCAGAAAGGGAATGAAATATATAGAAATACATCTAGTCTCCACTTGCACGGCCGGCGCTACAAACTGGAGGCACCATCCAATCCAAACCCGGAAAAAGGACAAAACATCTCAAGGTTGGAATACTTTTTCTCACTATGTGTTCCTGCAGGTCCTCCAGGTCCCAGAATCTTCCCGAAAGGCATTCGAACATCGGTTGTTTTTTTCCCCAAGCGGTGTGGTGAGACTAGGGGTCGGTATGTGGTTAAGGCCGGGTTCTGATCGGAGGTTCTTGCATTCCCGCCCAGGCAACGCTAGGTTACCTCGCAGTTGGTGGTTGGGTTCACTCCAAGCGAAGTCTTCGGAGCTGCCACTGATCGGATATTTCACCCAACCGACAAAGCCTAAAGTCACCCGGCTTGACGGGTGCGAACTGGCAATTGGAAGCTTGAAGGTCTTGGAAATTAGGACGGTGAAATGGGTCCTGGAGTCCTAACACACCAGTTGAACCTGTCTGAAGGGACTTGCTGGGAGCCATGATTCCGAACCTGTCAGCCGAAGACCATCTCAGCACCTGAAGTGACGAACCCATCCCACCGAGCGGCCCATAATCGACCCTGACATGTCCTTCGACAGGGCCAGTCGTAGCTTCTTCCAAGACATGAGCTCCTGCCCATGAGTTGGTCGAAAAACACATCACAAAAATCATCACTCGGCCCAAAAGTGGCCCCGAAAACTGAGCCAACTATCTCCCAATAACCCAATAACACAATCATCGTCACATCAAACCCAACAACAATTCCCCAATCGAAACCCAAGAACAGCCCAAGAACACACCTGTCCCACCCGGTGAGCTCGGCTCAGCCTTTTCACACGTCGACGACGACGACGATCTCACACTCACCGCGGGCCGACACCAGGTGCCTCGAGCGCCTGCACCCGTGCGGCGCTGCACAGTTGAAGCTCCCAGCTGGGCACCACCTCCTCGCCGGTGGAAACGTTCGGATGAAGCGGTGGGCTGAGAAGAGACTTCTGTGTGTCGACACGACTGGTGGAACTTGGATTGTATATGACATGGTTTACGAATGTTTATGACATTTAAATCTTGAGTCGAGCCATGAAATGTATGGACTCTTTAAAACTTCCTAGACAAAGGGGTGTGATTTACATTAAAAACACTGAATTTTGGGAGAAATCGCCGGGGGGATTTGCACATGTTTCTTAAACTGATGATCGATTGAATATTATATTGATATGATTGAATCGCGAGTGGAGGCAATATTGATCAATATTGACCAACTACCCATGTGAATCAAGCTCTTGCCCCTTGGTTCTTTCTTGCGGACAGCAACACAAAATACCTCGAACTTGAGGGATTGGCGAAGAAAGATGAGAACCAAAAAAGGGCAAGAAGGGGGTGGACTATGTAGCGCCCATAACGGGTCGTAGTGTTTTGTGCCCTTTTGGGCGTTGTCATTGATGTCATAACAGTTTCAGCGACTTAATTGGTAGGCTCCTCACGGTGGGTATTAGAAGACGGATGATAGATGCGTCATGTCTACGTAACTGGAAGACATCGTTGTCTACGATGGAGAACGTGTATATATATATAGTTGACGCACGTTACTTGTAAAGAGTCAGTGCACGATGGTCTGGACGCGGGGGTGGGGTGGGGATGGGCCGGGGCGGTAATAACGTCTTCTGCTGTTAGAAAGCAAATGATCTTCGCGTCATGTCTATGTAACTTGAAGACATCGTTGTCTACGACAAATGAGGAATGTGTAGTGGATGCACGCAAGAAGAATGAAAAGGAGCTTGTGCGGCAATAGATCCCAAACAAACAGCAATGGATTACACAACCCTAAAAGCTTCCAACACCTCAATAGTTGGGGGCAACTGAATTGACTGTTGAAGTGTCAATTCTGCTGGAAAGTGCACAGGATAATTGTTCCCCAATGTAATTACCCATTCAATCCTTGGAAACGCTTTTCACGACTCTTTCCCAAGCTAATTGCGTGCATCCATGTTGCTTAGATTTGTCATTTCGCACCACAGCCCGTTGTGGGTGGTGGACCGGCCCGTTGGTAGAAGGCCCCTGTTCAACTTGAGCACCTTGGACTGTCCCAGACGTCGGTGCACAATTCCACTCCGACCTCCGCGCGAGCCCCTCCTGCTGGTCCAAGACTTTCGTCAAAGACCTCAGTCGCCCTCGCGGCTCTGTGCGCGTGTGCGATTTGAGGGGTTGGATGTGCCAGGTCCATCTGACAGGTCCATGGGGTGGGATGCTTGTTCTGGAGGGATCCTTTCAGAACCAAAGCAGATTTGCAGCCGGGATTGGACCTTTGGACCTGGGCAGACCCACCTCAACGATGGACGCTTTGGATTGAGATGTTTGGGCCAGGTCATGAGTGACGCCCGGCTGGGTCTTAGGTTTCACTTGAATACATAAATAAGACGAAATAAGGTTATACACATATAGGGTTCAATGGGATAAAACAATCTGCAATCTCGACACTTTGGCTATCTTTGGCTCTATTGCGGGATCTGAAATGAACTTGGATGATGAACTGACTTTGGGACGAAACGGCGGAGGCGGCGGTTTCAAACGATTTATTCAGTCCGATGAAGTCGGCCGCGTCAACTCTTTGGGCGACAAACACCTTGCAAAAAGGGATGCCATCCACGAACAGCTGCGAAATTGGTTCAAAACTCCACCACGCGCTTGTTGGACATGTAACCTTGAAAAACCAATACACAAAAACATCTATGTCCAACTCAGGCACAAAGGTAGGAACACGAAATCGCGCTGGTCAATTCAGAAGTTACACCCAACTCTTGGACAAAGGTAGGACGCTTTCTTTCAAGATGCTCGAAGGGACCCCAGGGGGATGCTCGGTTGGATGCTTGACCTTGGGGGTCCAGCCGAGGTTTCCCAGCCGAGTTGGACCGCGAGACGTGAGTTGGACCTCTGGGTCCCGAAACTCTTCGGTCTGCGCTGTCAGGGCCTGGGCGCTCTCCGTCTTCCCCCCACCGCTACTCGTTGGTTTAGGTTGCTAGTCTTGTTAGGGTGCGGATGTTAAGGTGGCTCACTATGTTTTTTCTTTTAAGGGTTGGTTCTGGGGCTCTCTCTCTCTCTCTATATATATATACACACACAACTACCTCTGCTTCGAAGGTGGTTCACGTGGCAATTGGCTCGTATCTCGTCCTCATCTATCAAACGGGAGCCCCTCTGCGTACAAAGGATGATACCATCAAAGGGCCGCTTCTTCAGCAGATCACGTAGTTCAGAACTGGTCATGTAGTTCTTCCATGTAGGAAATCCATGGCATTATACCAGCATAGACCCCAAACAGTTTCAAAACGATTCGTTCGGACCAATATTAGTCAAAAACGATTTCTTTGGACCAATATTATCATTTCGCTAATTGTTCGGCCACAAGAGATGAGCGGGACAAGAGGAGGACAACAGCAGGACAAGAGAAGGACAAGAGGAGGACAAGACCCGGCCACAGAGCCCGGCCACAGAGTTCAGGGGCGCGGCCAGTCAGTGTGGCCAGCTCTTTTTTTCTAAGATCGAACTGCCACAGTAAACTGTTTGGATCTGTTTGGAGAA
>CAXAMN010022951.1:471165-570187 GCA_963970005.1 Durusdinium trenchii | reverse complement strand
GAGTGTGGCCAGCTCTTTTTTCTCTAAGATCGAACTGCCACAGTAAATTGTTTGGGGGAAAAACCTTGAACCCGGTGGTACCAAAGCTGCGACGTCACCAGTCCACGCAAATAGGTCCCAGTTCGCAACCGGTGGATTCCCGGTCCATTGCAGTCGCACCTGCCCATCACGCAAGGCTCGCAGTGCCACGGAACTGCGGAGCGGGCAGGAGTATTGGAGACAATGCAGGGTATGCTGGGTCTGCATGATGAGGAAGGACATGTTAAGTTTTAAATGTGTTTTGATCAGTGACTCGGAGGAAGCTCCATGTGACCTGGTTCAGGAGTTTGTTGTTTTGAGGCGCCAACTTGGTGAAGTTTATCATTCAACACATATCAAAACATCACTGAACCATGGGCAACCATGGCATGGACACAGGGTTCTGACTGATAATCAAGGCTGCATCGATTCTCCAGCTGCACAGAAGAAAGAGCTGCCTGTCTTCGTCTACATTTTAGGTCGCTGCGCCCGAGGTCACTCGCCTATGGGGTGAGCTGAAGGCCTTGATCTGTCGCAGCTGCGCCACCACCGC
This sequence comes from Durusdinium trenchii, assembly GCA_963970005.1. NCBI lineage: Eukaryota > Dinophyceae > Suessiales > Symbiodiniaceae > Durusdinium > Durusdinium trenchii. The sequence continues at coordinate 569,616 of CAXAMN010022951.1, read as the reverse complement.
AGACATGGACCTCTGGTTGAGCGTCCGCGGTTTGGAAAACGGAAGCGTCCTGGACTGGACTGCTTGAGCGGATCACAACAGCCAGTTCCGCTGGACCGGGGAATCTCTGGGCCTAGGCCAAATCAACTATACAATTACCACTAACCACGAGGACGACGACTACTACTCCTACTACTCCTACGTATACTCGTATATATATTCTTATACTCCTGCTCCTACTCCTCCTCCCACTCCCACTCCCACTCCCACTCCCACTCCCACTCCTACTACTACTACTACTACTATTACTATTTCAGTACTACTCTGGGATCAGAAGGTGGTTGGGCATAGTCCAGTTTTGCAGGTGGCCTGATCTCGAGAGACCTTAGAAACAACCTGCACTTGCTGGACCTCTCTTTTTGCGCTAATTTTTTTGAATTATGGATTCAGATGTATAAAGAAACTTATTGACTAAGATCTTGTATGTCTTGTCGGGATTCGGGCACCCAAGGTTGCAAACCACCCCATAAGGATAAAAAATCGACCAATTCACTTGCCCCCTGGAATATCTGGACTTGTAAACGTGATATTGTTTGTGTCACAGATTTGGGTTCGAGGAAGATCTAGAATCTAGAGGACAACAACCTGAAATACTGTCAAGGCATGGTTGTCGCGCATTCTTTTAAAAATATGATAGCACAGACCCAAAGACATCCTAAAATGTACCGTACACAGTATATGATAATAAGTTCCAAAAGGGTCTTTTCAAACCCCAACTGAGTCGACTTTCCACAACCCAGTGCAGGGCACTTCAGAGTTCTGCCAACCCCCCCCGCCCCAATCCAAGTCAGACGGTGGGCCAAACCCGCTCACCCCCACTCCCGATTCAGGTCCCGTGACGGAGGGACGGAGTTGAACGGAGGGTCCGAACAAAGAAAAGACAGAAAGGTTCATAGGCTCCGAATCCCTCTCCATCCAGTGACCTCCTTGACCTCATTCCTTTAAGCCCAGCCGGGTGAGCTTGAACTCGAGCCGCAGAACGGTGCCACCGCGACTGCCGAGTTCCCCAGCGGCTCCTCACCCAAGGCGCTGCTCGCGCTGTAGAGGGCGCTCAGCCTAAGAACCGACCGGAATTCGCCGGACTTCACAGGCTTTGAGACTGGGTTCACCTTAGTTGACCTATACCTGGAAGGTTGAGTAGGTTTTAGACATAATTACCCTGGAGCGTAAGATGGATTGAACAATTACCCATTGTTTCTCAGCACAATATGAATATGATGATGAATTCCTGACATATGAAACGAGAAAAACACAACTTTGGAGAATACACACAGTAACAAATATGTATTATGTTATATAAAACATATGAAACTATGAGAAACACTATGACATAAATCTGATAATAAATATATTAAACAAAAACATTGAAAAACATTGAACAGCATATCACACGATCTGATATATATATATATATTATATATATACGTGCTAATTTGGTATTCTTGTCACAATTTTTTTCCCCCTCACCTTATGTGCATAACAACAAAAACACACTAAAACACACATTGTTTTTCATATGTTCAAAACCCTATTTGTTCATAGTCTTGCATTAAACATAAATCAAACAATATCCAGCAATCCCTATCCTCCAGGGATACTAATGTCTCAAGATTAGGTGTTCCTACCAGGGGTTACGTGTTACGGGTTTTGACCCCCACATAGATTCTGTGACACACATAGATGGTTTCAAATCAATGTTTGGTCACACCGGGACCAACAAAAAGGACCTGTTCCTTCCTGTTCCCAAGCGAAGAAAAATTTAGTTTGTTGATCAAGCGTATACCAAAGAAATCATGAACAAAAACAACATGTCCAGTTTGCACTTGCCTAGGTTATTGAACAAGCGTACCAAAGAAATCCATTTAAACTGCCGTGTTTTCCAGGTTTTGCTTGGGCTGCTTGCTGGTGCTCCAGACACGAGTTGTGCCGCACCAAGCAGCACTGCACGAGTTCGGCCGACCTCTTCGGGTGCGCCAGGCTCGGCCTCAAACGGTGATCTCGAGCTGAACTCCTCAGAGTTGTCTCTTCAGATCCCTTCTTCCGAACTTTTTCCAGGAATGGAAGGACTCTTGCCCCCTGGATTCGGACGATTTGGTTCGACATGGCGGGTAGAAGGGATCAGTTCCATACCGATTCTTGGATGCGTTGATCCTATTTCAACATGAGGGAGTCACATCACAAATGGAGCCGTTGGCCCAACGCGGCCCAAGGCGCTGATGGCCACCAAAACTCACTGGGCTTGGAGTTGGTTTGTTGTTGGACCATTAACACACATTTGAAAAAAGGAGAGCAAAGACATCCTACCGAGCTGGTAATGAATCTGTTTCATAGGTGGATTTGGTCATCTGCTGGTAATGCATCCGGAACGACACACGGCCTTCATGCCCTTGTCGTCTGGGCTTGGGTGTCTCAAAAACGGCCCGTTGTGCATCTTTCCTCTTCTACTCGCTTTTTAAGAGCGTCCCGTTCCCACTCGCTGTCAAGGCCACCGAGTGATTGGGATAAGGTAAAGTATTACTATGTTATGTATGTTCTATATATAATAATATAATGTTGTCTGTTGATTCAAATAACCACCCATTGCCATGAGTCTTGTGGAATATTGTTTATTATAAAATATATATTTTACTCATCAATGAGCATCAAAATTAAGAATTTGGGTGACCTACCTACTTGACAAAGGTCACTGAACACCTTGCAAAATATCGACAAACACCTTTCGAGCGTTTGAAAAACCGGCCCTTCAAAAAGCTCGAAGGACAGCGGTCGAGACGGACCGTCTTTTCTCTTCGCGCGATCCGTGCCGATCAGTGCCCGGTCTCTCACGCGATCTTCTCCAGTGCCGCAAGGTCCTTCCAGTGGATCGATCTGGTGAGATCGATCCATTCTCTTAGCCTTTTGGACGTTGGATCAGTTCCAATCGTGGTGCTTTCTGCTTTCCACCCGAAGAACATTACAAACCAACACTGCCACCTTGGCCAAAGAAACCCATGGCCACCCTGGCATCATGAAAGATCGCAGAAACTCCTCGGCAGAAAGCTTGAAGTCGAAAATGTCGATATCCTGCAACTCACGGCGCGGACTGCGAAACGGCGCTGTCCCCCGGATGGGTGGTTTTTCTTTGCGTCGGATCTGAGTCGGTGAACATCGGTGCTTTGGGGTGCTGACTAGATCGATCCAACAAGTCCGGTGATGGGCGTCCGAACTTGGGTGGGTTTTGCCGAAAAGTGATGGACTACAGCAAAGAACAGTGTTCAACACAAGTTTGGATCTGCAGCTTCGACTCTGAAAGGCTACTCTATATATGAAACATGTTGGCAAATTTACAAATCTTGCTTTCATGGTTCCTCCCCTGCTGCCCCAAAAAGAGTGCTGGGCCCACTGTCACTGCCCTTGCATTCTTTTGGCACCAGGATGTGTGGAACAGCTTGAACGTGTTCCACCGTAATTATCTGCTTACCAAACGCACCAAGGACTAACTATCTGTCCATCATTCCCAGCAATCGTCAAACAATATAGGTTCGTTCAAAGGCCTGCCCCGCCCAACCACGGGCCGTGCCACCGCCGCCCGACAAACTCGCCACCAAAAACCACAAAACCGGACTGACAGACAAGAGGTGCCAACCTCCAACACGGCACTCCCATGACAAGCTACTAGGAGCTAGGAGGACGCTACGAGTACTAGGGGCTCCTGGCCTTACTACTATAGAACAAGAAGCTACTAAGTAACAAGGACATCGCTACGAACGGAGCAAGAAGCTACGAACGGAGCTCCTGGCACTCCCACGACAATCCCTTGGGGGTCACCACGACCCGTGCGGATCGGACACACCTCGAAGAGGGGCGCCCTGCCATGCGACACACCCCGTCAACAGGGCCCGTTCTCGAACACATCTGAACACATACCTTCTCAACACATCCCAAAACGTGTGGAGAATCGGATGAGTCTTTTCAATGCTTCAGTTGTGGAGAGTGTGGCGTCAATGTCATGTCTATAGTCTATAGTTCTCTTGGGAGCCTGGGACTTTGAACTGTCGCAATGATTGACGCTTTTCTCTCCATCTCACGGAAGAAAGTTGGTTGTCGTCGATCTTGGTTTGCATTGTTCAAGCTTTATTCGAAGGCAAGCCTATAAGCACGCTGATCAGTCCTCTGTGAAGTGTTTCTTGGAACGCGTCTGCGTCGAAAATGTGGCGCCTTGTTCGAGAATCCAGCCTCGGCACTGGAGGAATGACACTTCCACCGCTAAAGTGACACCAAGAAATCCAGCTATAGAGTCCATATTGGCAATAATTGGGTCGTCTTCCGGGCGGGCGCGGGCACTACGAAGGGCTTCCCACGTACAAGCATAGGGTTTGACTTTGACTCGGCAGCCCCTGATGTTGCAGTGTACTTTTGGGACGGATCACGCGAAAGACCAATCCTGAGTTCCAATGCCTGATTTGCACTGCGAATCAATCTCCCTAAACATCCTATAAAGGCTTAAAGGTATCTACTATATAAACGTGATATATCAGTGACATACCGTCATTTCAAACATGATGGTCCCAACCATTAGTGAACATCAGGCAGTCCAAGAGTGCAGTATATTACATATACTGTAATGTGGACATAGGATTAACATAGCACCTCCTATTAGTTTGGTCCGCCTCGGGACCTCCAATAATAAACGCCTTTAAAAAAGACAAATATCTGGCCCAACATGTTAAACACTTGCACAAACCCAGGTCGACCGTTTTTTGGTGCAATTGTTTCTTCAATACTAGCTGCCTTTCTTGCCTCTCTTTTGGGGCCAACGTCCACTTCCCAGACCAAAATATTTAGTATATGTTAGATTGTTTTAGTATGGTCGGACCAATCCCTCATCCTATTGTACCTCAGACCTTGTGGACCTGGTCAACCTTCCATGCAGACCTCGAAAAGACCTTGGGGATCCCTCCTCATGAAGAGAACTATATAGTGGTGAAGTCTCCTGATTGACCCCAGCAAGCCTTGAGGGGGGGTTATTTATCCGGTGTCGACATTATATATAGTCAATCTGTAGTTAGTGCACTATGTAGGCAATCAGTGCTTGCAATAAAAGCAATATGTATAATTATATAGATCTCTATGTGGACATGTCATGAATTAATTGTCATGACATGTCTAGACCGTCTAAGCCATGGTGAAGAAATTGTGCACACAACACAGGTCGGATCCTTTGTTTGGAATCATATTATGGTACCCTATGGATATTTGTTGTGGCAAGGGCATAACTCACGGTGGCTTGGCGCCCGGCACACTGAGAACTTCAGAAGGACAACCTTGTCATTTCTGTACTGTGCTAGAGTCTGCTAGAGCCATTCGGATCAAATTGTAGAGATTTAAGCACTTCAATATACCCGACCATATTTGACTGACACCCCACCACAAAGTACCATCTATACCCATATGGCATATATATCGAAATGCGTGTAGCTTCTTTTGTATCAAAGGGGACTATGGACGGTCCCAGCCCCTTAGCTCCAGCAAGGTGTTTCCATTGAGCATGTTTGATCATGACCATCAGGGAGGCTTTTACACCCTCCAAGAATCTCAGAGCCTCACAGCATCGGACTGAAGTTCTGTCCCGAACATGACGCCTTGGAAAAGGTGTAAGGAATAGGCCATATTCCTTGCACAGATGGTTTGGGAATAGGTCATAGGTCAAACCGAGTCGAAGCTCCGGGACTGGGCAAGTGTTCGCACGTCGGCGAGCGTCGGCGAGCCGGGACTGGGCAAGTGATGATCGATCCGGAGCTCGATGTACAAAGAAGTCGAAGACCCAGTCTGGGGCCTCGTTTCGAGTTGAGTTAGTGACTGCATGGAGACTCGCAGGGGGAGCCAAGGCAAGGATCGATACGACCCGAATAAGCCTCCCAAATCAACCGATTCAGCTGCATCCAGGCAGCGCAAAGCCACTTGTGCCCAAGACTTCCTCAGTTGAAATCAGGGAAAAAACACTCAAAGGAGCCGGTATCACATCGGAAAAATCCACCCAATTCTGAAGCAAGTTCCCTTCTTGGGGCCACATACCTCGGGTATCCTCTGGTGATGCTCTAAATGGAGAGCCGAAACCATCCCGGGACCTCTTCGCATGTAGTCCGGCCAACGATTGGTGGTGAGTGTCACTGTGATCCACAACCCATGGGAACCGGTCGGTGACATCACCCGCAGACGTGAAAACCTGCTTCTCCACCAAGCGGATGCTCCATCTCCGTGCGAGGGTGGCAGCGACCTGACCGTGAAGAATCCCAGGCCGTGGTCACTAGGTCACTAGGCCACCGCAAAAACCCGCCGTGCTGAAAAGAAAAAGGATAAACCGATCTCGTTCGCACGGCTTTACCGATCTCTCGATTCCGTCCGAACCAGCCGTGCTCCGACTTCCAAGCCCAGCCGTGCGTCCCGTAGTTCTTCCCGATCTCTCCACACAGCGTCTGTGCTTTCTTGGAGATCCCTGACGGGGTCGAGACGGACGAGTTCGTACCCGATTAGAGCCATCGATTTGTTGGGAGTTCAGGTGTCCGTCAAAGCAAAACAACACATGGAAACAACAAAAACTGCGATGATTATGAGGACCTTGGCAGTGACTGAACTTGAGATACCATTAGTAAGGTCACTGAATCTTGCTTATAGCAAATTTAAGCTGATATATAGGAATCTACCAGCCAATGGGTGGTTTATAGACCCCCCCTGAAGATGGATTTCCCATCCAAAAACCACTCTTTGGGTGGTGCTGGTATAGGATGATATTAGGACTCTGACAGTGACTCTTGAAAAGGTCACCTTCAAATCCTGACAAGGTCGCTCCGCCACAAAATGCTCTAAACACCGCCCGGCATCGCAGAAAGGAACTAATTATATAAGTGAGGTCGGGTTTCCAACAAAAACACCATGATCAGTGCTTCTTAGAACAAACACATTTCTTAGATCTTACAGGTTCTAGTGGTTCTTGTAGCCACTGTCTATTTCAGTGGTTCGGTTCTTTAGATCTTACAGGTGACCAACAAACAACGGAGCCACACGACGAGACACCATGTTTTTGGCCGTCGTGGATCGTTGTGGTGTGTTCAGCAAATCCACCGATGGCACATGCCGTCAACAAAATCTTATCATTGGAGGTTGATGACGGTGCAGATTTGGTCACCAAGGTGATAGGGTAGGTGTTGGCAATGTCCGCGTGCGTTTGCGCGCGTGTGTGTTGCGAGCGTTTTGTATGCTTGTAGTCAATTAGATGGGCCACTTGAGGTTTTAGCATACCTGGAGCAACCGCACTAAGCTATGAGATGCATCATGTCAGTGGGTCATTGTATGTCCTAGATGGATAACATGGTGAAGGCTGCCCCTTCATTTGTACGCTTAAAAATCCCCGAAGAGTTTCAGGTATGGAAGTGTCTAAAAATCAACACTCCCTTGGTGCCCTGCTTGCGAGATCGATCCAACCAGCGAATCAGGAGTCAAACTGAAACTCCAGCGCCCCGTCTCAGTGAACCAAAAACAAATTGGTTGGAAACTCACCATGAAGCATCTGTCGGGAGTCATCATCTAAAACTAAGCCAAAGCAAACCCTAAGAATTCCAAACAGCCATCGTACGACTTTATCATAAGCTTAACTTAACCCACAATGCTGAAAATGGGCGGTTCCGCCGTTAGCGGCGTCTCGTACCTCCAGTGGAGCCGCCCAGGGGTGCCCAGGCTTGCACCAGGATGCCGCGTTTCTTATTCTCCTGACACGGTCCGTGTTTTAACAGGCCATGAATTGATTTTCATGTCGCAGCCCTTCGTGTGGCGAGTTCTAGCCAAAAAGCAACCATATTGGTGACAAAGTGACATTACCCTTTTCGATACCCAAACCATGCAAGGGGGCCACATCGTCTCTCCCACTGCTTTGGCCACCTTTTGCAATGTCTCTGATGAGGTTTTGGCATGTTACACAGAAAACAACAACTTATTATTTACTTTAATATATATATATATATTGACTTATTACTACCCGGGATACGTTGCATGACTTTACAATCAACGGCCTATTTACGATGTCTTTTAAGGTGGGAGGCAATTGCCAATACTCGACTTTCAAAAAAAGCCTTTAAATCTTGATAATATCAATCTCATCACAACAAACACACTGGTCATCCTTAAACTCACAAACAACGCTTGATGGTCTGCCACAACAACTCTCAAACAAATAACACGACCAACACCAACAACACCGGTTACGTCGATGGAACGCCACGGTCGAACGATCAGCGATCCTCTAAGATCTGCGGCTCCGCATAGCTGATCGAGTAGGGCAGCTGATTCACGGCGGGCTTCCTCAGAAGTGTTCGCCGAACTGGTCCTTGTTCTGGTGGTTTTGGGGGGAGAGAACACCAGCAAAATAATACCGAAAGGAACGAAGGATGTCAAGAAACCATGAACCCCAATGTTGCAAGAGGCTGTCACAAGTTACTGTGTACAGCTCAGCTCAAAAGCTAACAGTAGCGGCTTTTGAAAGGGACACCATCACTTTAAACTTAAACATTTGGGACGTAGCTGCGTGTATAGTGTATAGGGGATGTAAGCACTGTGCACTTGGACATCGAGATGTTAAAGCAGCACTCGCAAAAACCTGGGCTGCCCGGTCAGTCCGGTCCACCGGTCCACCGTCCGAACCTCTCCCATGCGGACCCAAGGCGCGTGGCGGTCTGGTTGGACAAAATGCAGTCCAGCTGTTCCGGCGAAAAATTGCTCACCTGGAAGCGCGGGATCGTCAAGGTGGGATCGGACGGTGGGATCTTCAACCCTTCCGTCTGACTGATGTTTCCGCTCGGACATGGGAAAGAAAGGAGGTATATCGGTATATCTATCTCAAGAGGTCTTGGGGTCCTTACCTGCGCTAGGGTTGGATGGTCTTTGCTACAGTTATGATCATTATTGATCATTATCACTCACCTGTTCTCACAAAGATTGATAGCAATGTCTCCACCACGTCACGTCACGTCCCACCAAGGCGCCAAGCTCAAAAACGCCAAGGCGCCGCCAAGCTCTTGGTCTTCCCCGAGGCAAGCATCTCTTCGAAGGCTTCCCATTGGCCCTTAATGGACTCGCAGTCAGGTCCTGCCGGCGCCGCAGCGCCGCAGTGCGGTGTTCTGCGGATTCCCGGCTTGCTACAGAAGTGGAGTAAAAGGAATCCGCAGAACTCACATCAGCTAAATCGCTTAGCTGTGTTTCGTGTGGCTTGGCAAACTGCTGTAGCTACGTAGTGGGGTAAGCGATGATCAACACAACATTAAAAACCGATGTCAATCTCCATGTTCCATCACGACATCCGCAATGCTGACCGTAACCTCGACCAAAGTCTCCTGGGTAGTCCAGCATCATCATATCCTGGGAGGTGCGTATCCTAGGGGCCTGGAAGAGCAAACTAATCTTTTTTTCCCATGTATAAGAAGTCTGCTCTGCAAACAGACTTAGCCCTGGCTCCTGGATTGGGTATATCTAAATCAGGAGGAACACGGATAAACAAAAAGCAATACAGTCTTATCAGTCACCAACAAGCTTTTAGACAAAAGGGAAGACTGGTGGTTCCAATTCACCTTGAACAATAAGTCAATCCTTCATCCCAAGGTTGAACATATCCGAAAACCATAACCTATAGAAGAGTCTCTCATGGCAGGAGTTCCAATTTTCATGGTTCTTGGAGGGCGGCCAGCTTTACCCCAAAAATTGGAATCGAAACTTAAAGCACTCCGAGAATTAACGGCCTCCCGCCAAGTGTCGACGTAGGTGAGGCCTCCCTGCTGAAAGGCTGCCAAGTTCTGTGAGATTCCACGCTTGGTGGCCAAGTATGCAGGCTTGAAGCCTCAGTGAATGTGGCTTAGTTCCGAATGCGTCGGCCCCCCAGAGTGACCACTCGAGTCCACTCCGATTGGCGAATCTTTTCCAATCCCAATAAGAACATCAGTCGTCCCCTGCTCGTTTGATGCTCCCTGATACCCTTCAAACAAAAAGATGGAACATATATGACAGGGTGGGAATTCAGAGTTCAAAGTGCCCTTACAAACCACAAGGCGATACTAAGGGCCTTTTGGCAAAGTCTGTTGGAGCAAGATCCTTTAAAGGCTTTGGACATCTTTTCACCCTTGACCCTCCTTGACCCCCAAATGCTGGCTCCGACGGAACCCACACCCCCAAACCAAGCACTGTATGCACGGCCCAACGGCGCACCTTGCACGGTCAACCCCTGGCCGCCCGCGACTCGTTCGACCCCCAGGCCGCGCCTCGAGCGCGGTTGCTCACCACTGAGCCGCACACGAAGACCTCATCCCTCGGAACGCCTGCGGTCCGGAGCGGCGTTACGTTCGCGCGTTTTTTCCGGCTGAGCTGGGAGACCGTCCGTCTTCACTGGTGGGCCGTAAGGGGAGAGTCAACACGGTCACCAATCGCGTCATGTCATAATGTCCTTAAAATGTTGCCAGTAGCTTGTATGGGGTGCTCATGGGAAGGATGAAGGTGTTCACACTGTGAAAACCAGCTCTAGCCCAACCATGAAAACTGAAGAAACATCCCGAACATCTAGTGACCCACACCCAAATGAAATCCAAAGTCTTCAACCATCACCACCAGTGTGAATTCTCCGGATCTGGGTGTAAGAATCAATTGCTGATCCCATGCTTCTTAGTAAGTTCAATGCAAGAAGAAACTTTGGAGGTTCCCCGATGTCGTCATTGAAACCACTCAAGAACAGTCCCAAACAGACACTCCCTTTGGAACTAGCATATACCTGCAACCTCGTGGTTGCTTTTTATTGGTCGGTGGTTCAACATACCTTTATTTAGGTCTGTGAACCACATAAACATCCCCAACGGATATAAACATCCGCTTAAAACATGTTCGAGAAAAAAAGCCTTTGGCTCACCAATAAACGCCCTTAGCTTGTGTATAAACGCGCGTGGAATATCAGAAACAATCAGAAAACTAGAGAAACATCCGCAGACTCATGGCTGTGACTCCAAAAGATGTTTTTCACACTGCAGATCAACAAAAAAACAAAACAAACAAAAAACAAGCTGAGGAAGTTCCAGGTATATCTTATGACTCATGACTCACAATCAGTTGGAGTGGTGGCTTTTTAGGAGAACCCGGCATCTCTTGGCATCTCTTCTTTCCTCCAAACCAGTGGACCCTGGGGAGTACGACCAACACCGCGAGGCCTGAGGCTTTGAGGCCTTTGGCGAAGCCCGGCTGGTTGCCCGCCTGACGCGGCGTCTTCCGACCGAGGACGGCCATCGCTCCTTCAGAAGGCCATGAATTGCCGTTGACAGGCGGAGGATGGCGGAGGTGACACGCAAAGTGCCGCTCTGGGTCATTATAACATGTTTTTTTGTTACAACTAAGTACTAGGACCCTTCAAAGGGCCGGTATCTGTAATATAATAGGCCCTTAGAGGTCAAGGGGGTGGTATATCTTCCATGACATCTGGTTTCAGGGCACTTGGTGGGGGTTCTATCCGAGACTGCGACAGGATCTCGGAACAAACAAGCAGTGGGAAGGTCTCTTCAGACCGCCCGGTGAGGCCTGGGACCTCCAGCACAGGGGCAACGGAAAGCGAGTTTTGAAGTGCGTGAGCGTCGTGAGTACCTGGTTTGGACTTGTGTTTGGGTCTGGAGCCCTTTGAAGTGGTCTTTGTGTCTGTCCCGCCGGCAAACATGTAACATCACTGGTTATAATAAGCTCAAACCGTTGCAACTCAGCTGATGGACAATAATGATGACATTGACTGACAGTGACTAACAATGTGACAATGACGGACAGCCCAGGAAACCGGTGGAGTTCAAGAAGAAACTTGCAATAGGGCAATGCAGATTTGGTGCTGTGGCTTTCAACCTCCACGAAAGGGTTCATTTCATTTTGCGTCAGAAGCTGCCAAGAGGAAGGGCATGAAGCTTGCGCCCAAAAGCCTCAAGGCCTGGATACAAGGTCGGAGGAAGGATGTTGCCAGACTTGCGTCGACCACCAAGAGATCCTTTTCGTCATTGTCAGCAGGATATGCAGATCTTGATCAGGAGTCATTGCGAAAACGGGCAAGGAAGGTCTTTAGCTGGAGATTCATTTGGCAGCGCACGTCAAAAGGCAGCTGCAAGGCAAAGCTTGATGCAAAGGCAAGAGCGCGTCACGCCAAAATGACGCAGAACGTTTGCGACAAACTGCAACATGACGCTTTAAAGTGTCAGACACACAAGGCAAGAGCAACCTAACAAACGACACAAAACGTGCTCGTTGTGTTGCTTCTTCTTATGCTTCCCCTTGAAAATCCCCACCCCCCCAAAAAAACTAATGCGGTCTAGGCGTGTTCGGATCCACCAGGCAGGGGGAGGAGTCTCAACGGCTGACCTTTGGACAGTCCCGATCAGTGACCTCACAAGCTGATCAGTGACCTCAAACCAAAGGTCACTGGGAAATGTGGTAATTCACGGTTCAAACAGGTGTGGCCTAGGTTCACGAGGGTACAACACAACAAAAAGTCTGATCCGCCCTATTGAAAGGGATTTGGTGGTCCATGTTCCCGTTCTTCAACACCAAACAGGTGATCGCGCCCAGCGCCACCGAGGCACAAGGACTGAAGAGAAGAAGTTTCGGTAGCCCAACCTGGAACGTTCGGCGTTCGGTGAGTTCCGGGTTCCAGACCAGGGCCCCCGTGTTTGAAGGGGCTCCGGTATCCGGTATCCATGAACCACCCCAAAACGGGGGCCCTGGTAGTTGAGCCGAGGAAGTCGATTTCAAAGTCTCAAGTTCAACGCATGTGTCCCTGAATGAGGTGGATGTCTCCGATGTATCCAACAGCCCTCGAGTTTCCTACACCCTGCTGAATGCAGCTCCTGCTGTCCAGTTTGACCAGTTTCTGATTTCATGGAAAACCTGGTCGGTCAAACTAAGAACACATATTTGTGCATGGGTATGTCGATTGTTGACCTACATGGGAGTGCGTCGGGGTCAACACCAGGCCCATGAAAGGTCAGCAACAAGTTTCGGAAGCGGCCTGCTGGGCACAGGGTATCAGAATTAAGCTTGTTCTCAGAGACTTGAACGATTCCCGGAATCCAACCAAAGTTGGAACATGTTGGAATTGTTCCCTCTGGATTGGATTCTGGATTCCTCACAAACTCCACCCAGCCGGTGATCACGAAATGCTGCCCTTCTCAGCCGCCGGGACGATAAGCTCAACTCTGTGAGCTGCTGGGCCGTGTCATCGTTGTAGATCCTCAGGACTCGTGGATTACCCGATGGTTTCCCCGGTTTCATCCTCCAGGACCCCCGTTCAGGGATGTTAATTATAGCTCCCCTTAGAGGTTAAGGGGTATCCATTCACCACCCCTTATAGGGGAGCTGGTGCTTCTTTTGTGTTTTTTCCTTGCCTCAAACTCTTGGCAAAACCAACTGCTAGGTGGTCGCCTCCGCACCGACCGATCGACCGGTGCTTTCCACACCCCAAACGATCCACCCGGGACCGGGACCGATCCACCCGGGACGACGGACACGTAAACGATGGCAGTGGACTGTCCACGCAAACATGTTGTCTTCCCTAAAGGCCATGGATAAAGCATGGATAACACGTAACGATCTTTGTAGCTTGGAGGGTAATAGCTGACCCGGCCAAGGGTGTCTCTTTCATTCCTTTAAGCATCTAGTAAAGATACGGTACCTCTGACATCCACATATACAAGACAACTGACTCAATTCAGCTCTTGAAAGAGAACACATCCTTTCAACATCTAGTCAGATCCTTCTGATTCGGTTGCCGCAACTGACTAGTCGGTGACTATCACTACCTCCTCAGGTCCGAAACAACGCTCTGGGCATCCGGCTGCAGACCAAAGGACACCTGGCGTAGCCGGACGGTCCCATGGCGTAGCCGGACGGTCCGGGAAAAGAAACGATGCCCGGTAGTGACAAGCACACATGTTGCCTGCCAACGGGTTACATAACCAAGTGACAACGTACAATGAGGATGACCAGTGGTGACGATGACTCATAGTTAATAGTACTGTTAATAGCTATGTACCTTCAAACATGGATATGGACGATTAACTTATATAAACATGTTTGCATAACACGTTTTCCGGCAATCGGGCCGGCGGCCGATGCCTTTCACTAATTAAACAATGCATGGTAGAACGAAACTCCAGCTCAGTGCTTCAACCACTTCCTACATCATCATACCCTAGAACCACTCCCAGAACCCTAGGGTTTTAGGGATCCACATAACATACATTAACATACCTTCTTAGTGGGACCCGCATGGACCCCTAGATCTCTCTGGGTACTGGTTTTGGTGCAAACGCTACACTTTTGCCTATACCATTTCCATCCATTTCCCGTCGGAGACCATCGATCCAAGCTCCGTCACTTCCCCTCCCAAATCCCAGCCGTGAGCCGTGTGGAAGTCCCAGTCCACGCCAACGTCCACGCGGCCCACGCGTTCGTTTGTCAGTGGCGCCTTGGGGAACTTCAACCTCAGTGACAGGGGTGGTCGAGTGATCGACTCTTGGACGACTCTTGGATGATTTTGGATGGTCTTGGCCGACTTAGACGAAGGTTTCCGGGTTGATGAACATGCACTTGGCTCTGGGGTCGAGGATGGTGTTTGACCTCTTCCACGTCGGACCTGCTAGCCTGGGCATCCCGGTTCCGTCTAGGTCGGCACTCTTGCTTCCGTCGGTCTCAGCCTTTGACCCCAAAGAAGCCCCGACAAAAATCCGTCTGCTGATGTCAAGTGCAGGGTTCCTCCGAGCAAAATGTACTTCCAGAAAATTGAGTAGTCATGGCAGTCACCAAACAAACCTCTCAAAGTTTTGCTGCTTCTTTGGCCCTTTGGTTGCTGGGTGGTCTGGCAGTCGTCCTGATTGTTGGCAGGACCGAAATGCATCGAAATGCTATCTGGTAAAAAGGGTGGTCTGGGAAGGGCCCCGAACGCCGCAGAAGAAACTCGCGGAACTGCCACCGGCGATTTGCATCCGCTCTTTGCGGCTGAGTGGCCCATTGTTCAAGACCACGTCCTTCTCCTCTGCCGCCCAGGCAGGTGCCAAAGCACTTTCCAGGCTCATTGCCGCCAACGAGCTCTGCAGCACTTGCCGGCGGCTGCTCCGGTCTCGGACACTGGACATGACTGTCCAGTCAATTCACAGGGTTTGCTGTTAGTGTTCTCAAACAAAAAACGCAGGTGTGGGCAAACACACTTCACTAGCCTGTGTTGAAACACTGACTCCCATGTTTAAATTTTGCGTGGATCCACATATCTTCTGCGTTTAGAAGTATAGGTCGTTAGACATCCCTAACCGAAGGTATGTCGTGATTATGTGACCCCTAAGTATATAGCGTTCTGTTTGCCACCCACAAACCACATCCATTCCATTCCCACCTTCACACTCGTTCTGAGCGCTCGCCCCACATTCAGCCACAGCGAAGGCTCGACTGCGCAGTGCCACGACCAGCGCTGCGCCGGCCAGCAGCGTCGCCGCACGGCGCGGTGCGACACCGCGACGCGTAGCGGTTCTGCCGCGGTGCGCCGCCATGACGGTTCGGGGCGAGTGGAGCGGTTGGGCCGCAACGCTGCAGAAGCCGTTCGGCAGCTGTATTGAGCCAAACCCAGACCATCCAAGTATGGAATAATTGCTTACGTTAGGGACAGAACATGGATGTTCTGGGAATGGTCGACATGTGAAAAGATGTTGAGGGCTGCATTCCGGGGAGCTTTTCCATCCAAGGTCACCTCCTGCAACATAGGACGGGAGAATTATTCCATCACACACCATTAAATTTGTATCTTAACCTTTATGCATCTTTATGCTATTAACAACCCGGGCATTGCTTAGAGTCTGCTGTGTCGCACAACCATTTATGATCTGAATCTTTCTATACGTACATGGTTCTTATACCAATCATCTGGTCTGCTTTTAAAGAAGTTGATAGGTTGATTTCGACAAATATTGCATAGGTGCTGACTAGGTGCTGACAGACAGGCAAACCCTCGTTACTCCACTCCACCACTAATAAGGTTGAAGTTGATAAGTTTTTAGTTGTTATTCAGAAGCCTCGATCCTAATAGCAATGGCCTCATTTGCAAAGAGTCAGATTTAATAGCTGGAACCCTGAGGTGAACACCATCTTGGATGGTCTGTGGCTGTTGGAAACAGATAAATATCAAGTAGTCACGACGTACAGCATCACTTGGTGGGCCCGGCAATCAGAACAATATTTGATGTTTTTCAGGAAGACTGTGATCTACCAAGTGGCGAGCGTCGCAAGCCCTTACAACCATCACTACCGCTAGCGATTGCTCTAGTGGGATTTTGATTTTGCTGGAGCACCCTCAAAGTAGCGACGGTCGCAGTCACTTGTTGCGAAGGACAGTCTTTTGAACCAGGTCCAGTGAAATCATGACCCCGCTGTGCGTCTCACTACCGCTAGCGATGGTTCTACCAGACTGCGACCGTCGCAACCTGGTAGATCACAGCTTTCCTTAAAAGCACCAAATATTTTTTTTCCGGATCAGTGGCTCTGTGGGTACCTCCAGAGGTTGTCACCTGCGGTTGAAGTGGATGGAGTGGAATCGAGCGGGTTGGAGTGCAAGCTCCAAAGTGATTGTTATTATTATAAGGTCCTGACTGGTGGGGTCTTTGAAAAGATATTTGAGAGATGTGACCCAATTGAATTGGGAATGGTGGAGTGTGGTGGAGTGGGCTGGACTGGACTGGATTGGAGTAACGAGGGTTTGCCTGTCTGTCAGCACCTATGCAATATTTTTTGGAAATCAACTTATCAACTTCTTTAAAAGCAGACCAGTCATTGGCCCATCGAAATGAGAGTCATGTCTGCATCTCCGATGTTCCAACCCTGCCCGATGTTCGGAGCAAGTCCGCTCATTTCCCACGAGAAATGACTGAACACCACCGAACAACCATAAGAAGTCCTGTGATTCGTCACCGGCCACGGAAGACAGGCTTCCCTGCTTCCCGGAAGAGGGTTCTGGGGTGAAGGTTGAGGGTTCGTCCAGGTGCCTGCGACCTTCTGAGGGTTCTGTTCTTTTTGTGTTTTTAAACTTGTTTAGACCATCCAGCTTGGATGGTCATCCTATGAGGTACGGATAGGTACAGTAACCGAACCACATGGTGCGGAGCACGGCTCCGCATTTCTGAATGCAATTGGCTCCTATGTACTATATATGGATCCGCGACAGCTGACCATGTCAGGTGGATCGGAGAAAATCTCCGACAGCTCCGCAAGAAGAAATCAAAGTCTCTGTGTTTGGCGTTTGGTAAACCTCCCACTCTTTCTTTTGGGGGCCAAAAAGAGGCATAGTGCGGCATGGGCAAAATCTGCGGGAAGCAACAAAAGAACAATTGACCAACTGTTACAAGGAGAGTGCGACAAACAAATTTACGACTCTGAATTAGTCGAAACAAACAACAAACTTTAGAAGGTGGATCTTTGCACCCTGGCAGCCTTCAGGTCTTGACAGCTTCATTTCTTTCGGCCTTGGAACGTATGACTCCCTGCCAACATGGACGTGGAGTTCATCCCCTGTTTGTAGAGGATGTCATGGTCTTTCCAGGGGTTCCATGATTTTTTCGAGCGTCAACACCGCTCTGACCGACCCCGACAGGAAGTCAGCTCGCCCTCCCAGTGCGCCAAGGTCACAGGTCTTTTCGGGTTTTGCGCAGGAGGAACTTCAGGTTTTGCACGCGCTCTGATGGGCCACAGCTGACGGGTTTTTGTGCACTCAGCTGAAAACGAAAGCGGAAGACATGGGAAAGACCATGACATGTTCTGCCTAACAGGGGGTTGTTCACTTCAATGTTTTGTGGCAGGGAGTGTTGTTCTTCCAAATGTCCAGATGCTGTTCACTGACTTCTGAAAGGGAAGTGCTTGTTGAAAACGACAAACTGACAAGCAAGGTCATTATATAGTTATTAGCTGTATATATATATAGTTATATATATTACTTAAACATACCTATATAACTAATAGGGGATTCCTCTAGGGTAAGAAACATCCAATGTGAGTGCAAATGGAATGTTTTTGTGGAAGGGGATCACTGGCATCTGGAGGTGAATCAAACCTTCAACAATTGTATTTTACCTGCACTCCGTTCCTATCTTTATAAAGTGGTTCCCCAATAGAAACTTTACAGGGTATTATAGGATACTACTTTGAAACGATCTATGGAACTTTGCCATGGATTCTTCGCTCAGAATCCGACTCACCGGATCGGACGCAGGACTACACCAGGACTGGCTGAAATCCTTGTTTACATCAAACAGGTTTTAAACAATAACAATACAACAAGAAGACGTGACACGGAAAAGGGAAACCACAACTCGACCCTGCCAAAAAAGATCCTTCTACAAACCAGTGGCACGTGGGTGTCCGAAGATGTATCGTTTTTCCTGTGTGGCTGGGACTCAAGCACCCATCGAGAGGAGGACCTCACCTAACCAAACCATACGTACCCCAATAGCGTTTAAACATATAGCCCAAATACACCACGACAAGGTGGAATTGGGGTGAGTTAGAAACAACTGTGGGATTATATTCCACTGCCCGTAACAGTGGATCATGATGGTCAAAGCCTTTCCCAAAAAGAGTCCTATTCTGTTGCTGGTAATGGGACACACCCTGGGTATATATAATAACTACCTGTCATGTTGAGGAATATCTATATAATGGTTCCTGCTGACATCCCTGAGGGAATGAAACCTGTCGACGGTCATAGGCTGTCACCACGGCTAAGCCGTCAACGTCCGCTCCTGGTGGCCCAGATCACGTCAGACGACGTCAGACGACGTCAGACGACGGACGGCAGTCGTCGTCTTCGACTCCAGAGCTGGCACTGCCTGTCCACCAAAAGTGGTTTCTTCAGACTTGGTGCCAGACCCTGAAAGAGACGAAAAGGCCATGGGTCGCTCTTGGAGCCAGGGCAATCTCCTCATGTTCGAGCAGAAACCCCGGACCACTCAATCTCCTGGAAACGGAACAAGCTGGTGCTGGATGGTCGCCCAGATTCGTTCTTGGCAGTTGGTTTCTTCAACAAAAGGAAGAAACACCCATATGAATCAACAAGTTTGGTCCCAGCACCTTGGCCAGTTGTTTCCGGACGACGGAACTGGTTTTGTGCTAAAATATGGACATCTGGTGATGTGAGAACACCAGGCTCAACGTCTGGGATCACGTTGGAAACCCAAGAGAGGCTCCGGCCAAAGTTCCGGCTGTCCGAGCCGAAAGATCCGAAAGCACCTTTTTTCGCTGTCCCTCTCCGGGCAGGTTACATCGCCGTACAATTTGATACCCCGATTAAAAGAACACAGGATCAATGAAGCCATGTTCATTTCAGAGCTTTATCCAAAAGTCCTCAGCCAAGACGGCCCTGCCAAAAAAAGGCAGGTTCCGACTACAGAGAGGCCCACGCACAGGCACAGACCCAAGCACGACCAAGCGAGGGTTCCGACTTTGATGGCAGCATGTTGTTGTTGATCTTACATAGAGATCTGCCGTCTGCAAAGGAACCCTGTTCATGTTGAAAAGTGAAGACTTGTCTACTCATGCAGGATCAATTTGGAGATGATGATTGCACAAAGGGCATCTGTGATTGCCGGTGGTGAACCACTTCTTGATGCAAAAGTCATGATAGTCATGACCACAAGGCAAACGCACCACCTCAGCTCTGCGTATTTTGGGCAACCTTTGCAATTCCCTCTGGTTTGTTTGCTGATGTTTTGCCGCTGACACTCTGGTTCTGGACTGGTTGAAACGGAGTCCATGGGTATCAAATCCATACATGGAGTGTTCTCCCCTGTTCCGCGTGGCAACATAACGCAAAAGGTGACCCTCTAAGAACAGCTAGAGCTAGCGGAGCGCGCCGAGTCCATGACGTGTCTCCAACCCCTACGTCGCCTATGTTCCGGACCACGCTTCGTCGTTCAGTCTGCTGCAGCAGGAGGTCGTGATGGCCGTGCACAGTTCTTCAGACGAGGCACGCGGGCATCCAGATCCTGGTGGCAAATCGAGCATCCTTCGGCCAAATCCGTCACGTCCACCGGTTGGACGATGGCATCCACTGCAGCGTAGAGACTCTGCTGCTGCTCAAAGACCTCATAGGCCACTTGCTGAAGGACTGTGAGGACAGAGCAAATGCACATGTCAATCGAAGTCGCTTGCAGGATCTGTTCCTGTGGCGACTCGTCGCGGGAGTTTCAAAAGAAGAGTGCGCGCGAGTTCCCTATGATATGTGACAGGCCCTACCCTGAGCAACATAGCAACCCACTAATTCAGGTTGGCCATAAAAAATAACCATAATAACAAAGACTAATGATAGTACCTCTGCCTCTTGCAGTGGCTAGTTTTGGGGATGCCAACAGGAGCTTGAGGAACAACATGACTTAAACTGAAACGCACGACTTATGATTCTTATGCATAAATTGTGCTAAACAACCTATTTTGCGGAGTCCAAATGACCTAGTTCCTCTAGGTTAGGTGGGTCATTGGACTTATTGGGATTGTAAAACTGGAAATCTATCTGGATGGTTCAATTTGTTTCAAGTTTTGTTGCCAATCCTCATATCTTCCCTTAGCTGGATCAGCAGAGTGCTCGAACCAGGCTTTCGCATTACTCTATGGAGTATTTTAATGCCTTGACCAAATATCTTCAGGATGTGGCAATTGAGTTCGTTCTCGAAGGACCAAAGATTCCCTGAGTACTTGTGTTCTTCGATTTTGTTGGGTCCAACCCCGGTTTACCTGAGTGGAATGTTCCGGATGTGACCTCTTCAATTTCACCTTAACTGCAGATCAAAGTTGGGTTCCGAAGGTTTGGTCAGCGGTCAATTTGCTTCTTATCCTCACTGCGCCAACCTTCGTGAGTTGCATTTTGGCAAGCTTGCTGGCTTCGTCGGTTTTATTCCAAGCCTCTCTCATCTCACAGAGTCACTTACTTGTGCGTTGATGCTTCCATTTAGTTGTGTGACTCTTCCAAGGGCCCGGGTGGTTCTTGTAATCTTGTGCGTCGTCCTTTTTCTTGTTTGGGATCAATTCCGGCTTTCGCTAATTCGTCCTTCTTTAATCTCACTTCGTTCGTGCTGAGCTTCCGGTGCAGCTCTCAGGGCATCAGGTTGGATGGTTCCTATTCGGTCCACCACTCACTTGCGACGACACTTTTCACATCACTTGCGACGACGCTGAGCACAATGTTTTTAAAATTCACTTGCAACGACAACAGCATCACCAGTATCATGGGTGGGGTGGGGTGGGGTGAGGGAATCACCTTCCTATTCTGTGGACGGAAATTGGAACCGCAGCTTACTTGATTGGCCGAAACAACCCAGGCTACAACCGTCGATGAACCGTTGGGGACTATAAGATCGACTCCGATCGACTTCGATCTGGGCAAGCCTTCATTTAACTCTTTTTAAACACGAAATGCGTGATCGTCATTCAAACTGGGCCCCCAAACCAATGATCCAATGGGTTTCTTATGTTTTTTTGGCAACTGGTTCTCCTCCGGGTGCCTGTCTCCCCTCGGATCGGTCATAAAAAAGACACCGGGTTGGTGTCCCGGTTTGAAGCACGGTCCCAAAAACAACGATTGACCCGGTTTGAAGCGTAACATCCGTAGTCAAACAGTGGTGATGACTATAGTAGAGCTGAATAATGGTGGTTGGAACATGTTGGAACCGGAAGTCCATCTTGTACGTTCAAGTTCAACCCACACGACTCCATGTTTGGAGACCATGCACCAATAGCCTCAATAGCCTTTTCCTCTCCAGCCATGTCTGGCTTCGACCACCGTCGCCACCGTCCCCGTCGTTCACCGGTCACGTACACCGACGTCGTTTCCGTCGTTTCCGTCGTTTCCCGTGACTCAGCACCTTCATGTTCGCATGATCTGTGAAGCCGTTGATCTCGAGGATCACATGGCCCGCTTTGATGGAACTCCTGGGATTCGCATCATTCCATGTCTTCACGGCCAAGGACTGTTTCGTCTCCGTGATCAAGAAGCCTCATATATGGGGGGCGGGGGCTTGGTGATCGTCACCGGAGTGGGAACAAACTGCAAGTGTATGATGAAAGGGGTGGTATGTCGAATGTGGCACAGCAACTCCACCCATCTCCAACCCCAATCAAGCCGCAAAAACAGGTTCATCCTTGCCATGTCTTGCCATGAACCGTCACTGGGGCACAACTTAACTTGACTGTGATTTTGATATATGTTAATTTATTGTTAATTAATATATGACATATAGACTAGATCATCATTCACCCCTTTGTATTGACACTCCAAAACTCGAAGCGCCTTCGATCTCACGATGAATGGCCAGCTTCATTTGCCATGGCGTATCGCTCCTGGTACGCTTCAGCTGGCAGCGATAGGTCTCGGCACTGCTGACACCGAAGGTGTTCTCCACATCGAAGGCATCGCTCGCTGTACGGCATGAGAACGCTTTTCCCATGGCATCGATTGCGCGATCAGGACCGAAGATACCAAAGAGGCCGCGTATCTGTGGTATCTGGTGCGAGTCTGTTGCCTTCTGTGTGGGTTATTTGCTGCTTGATCAAGTAGGTCTATCATATCCCGTTTTGGGATCTAACTACATACATGTTGGGCAGGTTGTTTGACGCGCCAAAACAGCAAACGTGGCTGGAGAAACCCTTTTCCGCTGTCGATGGCCATGGCTGAAGTGAACTGACCACAGCAGGAACTCTTACCGCTTCCGTATCGCTCTGCAAACCGAAAGCAGAAGAAAGAATCAAAGTGTGCAGAAGAAACTAAGACAAGGAAGTTCCAATTATGGAAAACATGGTATCCTCCGGTGTCTGTTACTTTCAATCAATTGCCGTTAGTTCCAAATCAAAAGCAGCCAGATCGAAACCCACGAAAGATCGATGTGGATCTCACCCGTGGGACCGTTGTGCCACATATGAAGAACTTAGAGTATATTCACCATGGAGTATCAGCATCATCTGGAAAAAAAAAAAAAAACTACTAGTGATGGCCTCCAACCTACTAGCGAAGCACTTGGAGGTATGAAATCCAGACTTCAATATTTGGTGGTAGAAGACCATGCCACCAGCTGCGCTGGCAATCAGTAAGTTTCTATAGATCTATATCCTTTGGTCGGACTGCCCACTCGAGTGAGTGGCAAGAGCAAGACAATGACAATGACGGTGTGGATTTAAACATATATATTTAAACTGCTTGGAGACCTCCCACCGAGGCCCTACAAGACAATAGACTCTATATTATATAGATAGACCAACAATAATATTGGTTGGGCGAATGCTGGGAATTGGCAGTTGGCTGAAACCATGACAACAAGCAAAGCTGCAAAACGCATTGGTTGGAGGGTCTCCGTATGTCAATACACACCCATGTTGAGCTGCATGTCTTCGTGTCCTCCACAACCAAACAAGTCACTGGCAATTCGCCTGGCACGGAGAGATACAGGGTCACTCGGAAAAAACTGGCCTTCTTTGCGTGGTTGCGCCACTTATTTATTTGGGTCTTTCCGGATCGAACCCAACGTCATGGCCGTGTCCCGGAAACTCCCAGGTCCGGTCGGTCCGGCTACACTCGTTGGAAGGCTATAGTCGTTTGGACCCGATGGAAGGGGTCTGAAGCATTGGTGATGGCAGTGGCTGGTCTTCCATACTCTCCAGAATCATGTCACTACACATAGACTGTTGATTCATAAAGCCCCTCCGATCTCCAGGCCTTAGGAGGTTCATTCATCAGCATGTCTACAGTGGAAGCCACCCATCCCCGGTTCTTCTGCAGCTCCAGTGGCCACCAAGCGCGCCACTCCCGAGCGGCCCAAGCCACCTGAGCAAGCGCCCAAAGGTGGCTGTTGTTGCTCGAACCATGATGTTTCCATGCTCAGTGTCGATTCGTTTTGCTGTTTCTGTTGGAGTTCTTTGGTTCTGACCTGCCCATTCTGCAGTTGATGTGATCAACTGCTAAAGTTGACAGTTCTGTGTAGTTGTGGCCTTCTGTGAAGAACAAAGCCATTGCTGGACGCTCCGATTCGTTCATTCGTTTCGGTCTCTATCGAGGGTCGTTCGTTCTCGGAGCTTTTTCGGGACCTGCAGTGGCGCAAGAGGAATGCCCCGCATCTGGAGAATCCTAAAACCTGCAGATAAGTGAGAATCCATTGGAGAAGCCAAAATGGAGGAGAACCCTAAAATTCTGCATCTGGAGAATCCAATGGAGAAATCAAAATGCAATCTACTATTACAAATTATATATAGATCAACAAGCCGAAAAGTTCGGAGCCTCTACCCAGACTCTACCGCACATGTACACCCCAATAGCCTACCTGCGAATGTTAATGTATTTGTTGACTATAGGCTTGGATCCACTGTTACGTACATGTGTATGCCATGATTATAAAACATATTAAAACCTCTCATGTGGGCCAGTGGTCATATGTAGGTGGGGGTGTTATAGCAAATCCACGACCAAGTGCTTAGATCATGACTATACCAGGGCCACACCATGCCTTGCCGACTTCGTCAAATCCACAGAGCTATCCGAGGTGACATGAGAAACACCCAAAGATCCGTTTGAGTCCTCTTGCGTTTTACAATGGTCTCGATCCACCTGGAGACTCCTAACGTGTCAAAAAACAAACACACATTTCCTCAGCTCTTGTAGCTATTGTGCTATAAAAGCACAAGTGCATACGTTTTAGACACAGTTCAAGCATGTTCAAGCCAAAAAGCATCAAAAAGCAATCACACTTCTACCCAACGCAGCTGAGATCCGATCTACCCACATCTACCTAGTCCCTCTGCGATGGTCGGTCGCACGTTGTCACCGTCAATTCGCGGTTCAGAACGGGAGGGTCTTCACTGGGCTTTCCGGGCTCTCCAAGAGCTCCTCCAGGGCCTGACGAGGTCCGATTCCGTTCGCGCTTCGAGGGGTGGGCGGGGGGGAGACGGGCTGACCTTTCCCGGAAAGGCCAGCAAGGTCGGGTTCCGAAGCGTGAAAAGATCTGCAGATCTGCCTTTTTGAACGAGGACTGATTCCAATCCCTCCTTTAGTGACTGATCAATCTCTTGTGGTGAATCACAACCATGGTCCTGGTTGTCAAACTTGAGTTCGTGCTTGGTTCCACTATTGGTTATCAAACAGCTCGGTCTTACTCTGCTCATGATGGGGTTGTTTTAAAAGACCGTTAGTAGCAAGGACGCTAATAGGTGGAGGCCATCGCAAGTAGGTTGGAGTTGGAGGCCATTACTACTAGTAGCAAGAAGCTACTAGGTTGGAAGCGAAAAGATTGTCCTAAACAGTTCTCAGGTGCTGACAACACGTGTTTCCACTTCCGACCACCTCCGGAGGATGAATTCCCCAACGACTGGTAGCGGAGGAAGATCCCGACGGTTTGTTCCGGATTCATCTAGACAGGCAGTCTTCTACCAGTTGTTGAAATTAAGGCAACGTATCGTTTCATCACAATAGTGAGATCTGGCCAATTCGGATGGAACACGTCAACTGCTAAGAGCATTGGTGGCGGTTCCAACTCCAAAATACGCCCACCTAGACGCCCACCGACGCATATGCGGTTTTGCAGCGCCACCAGTTGATGGCTGAGCTCGTCAGCTCTGGGCGGAGTCTCGTGGCTCCGAGCCTGAATGCCACTGAGTTCCGAGAAGCCCAGAGTGCGCTGTAGGGCCTGAGGTTGTGCCGGCGGAAGTATCCGATGAACCGGCACCCCCGGTGGCCGGTCGGTGGTTGGAGCGACGTAAACAAACCTTGCTGGCGGCCAGCTGCGTGTAGAACCATGATCAACCTTACCAACGCTCTGGTCCATGCAAGTGTAATTTGTCCTTGACCACTACCCGTGAAACGCACAGTCCTTGGAATCAGTCTCTGGGAAGTCTGAAACGCACAGTGTCCGCAATGATGTCCTCTTTGTCGATCCTCTTCACCTTTCTTGTTCCCCTTGCGTTCGGCAGCGAAGTTCGCTTTGCGGCACTAGCTTTGAACGTTTCCATCGATGTGTCTCAGTCCTTCACCAAACAATCGCAGGTTGATGAAAGGAAGAAGAGTCAAGAGCCCTCAAAGGGAACTCTGATTGGAATTTGCCTTGAGTTGTGCAACTCAGTCGTCGAATGGGATTCAGGAGTTTCCCAAGGGTTATGACATGTTATGACCTCTCTGCGAAAAGGATGCTTATATTGCTTATAATTAGGTAAGAAGACCAGGACAACTCCGATCGATGCTTTTCCGAACAACTAGTTATGATGCAAAACATGACCGATCGATGGTTCGATTAAACTGGGAAAAATGACGGGTCGAGCGCCGGTGATTTTGATGTGTTCCTCCCTGACCCGATCCAAACACACCGTCCCAGTCGTGGAGGATCCGAATCGTGTTCCACGAACACGAACCGCATTCGTGGGCCAAAAACAATGGTGACCCTGGTGCGGCTTCTGGATTTTTCTGCTGAATTTTGAGGATGTGAGAACTCCTAAGTTCCTGACGGGCAGTGGCAGTGTCTTCCCATAATCTTGACCTTGGGAAGTCGTCCGCTCTGGCTGGAGAGATGTCGAAGCAAAACAGCCACCACCGAGCTCGACATGTGAGTTCAGATTCTGGAGTCTGTGTAGTGGATCTGTTTAAGGGTCGATGTTTTAATTGTTATGTTTTTTGTTTTTTTTTTTTCTGGGTAGATCCTGGGCTCCAATAGCATGATTGATTGGAGAGCTTACGCGTACAATAACAATGCCTTTCACAAAACAAATCAAACGTAGATTTTCTATTGGTTTCGAAGTGATGCTTGCTTCGCAAAAATGTTCATCAGCTTGAAACTCGGATCATCTCGGATCAGTTATATCAGTTAGAGTTCTCCATCGTTCCATCTCTTCGTTTCTTCCACTGCTTCTTCTGACTTCACAGCGCTTCTTTGGTGGGTCTCCGGCTGCAACGCACCACCAGGCTATGCAGGAAGTGCACCTCAGAACGGCCGAACTTGGCGACCGACCGGCAAGGACGACTGAAGAGCCCGAAGGAGAATGGGTGGGTATGAGAATGGAGAGACCCTCCAACATCCTCCAACTATGGGTGGATGCTCAATGGATGTTCCTTCCCAAATGTTCTTTGGGAGGTCTCCCTATTTCGATACACATCCTGTGACTCTGTCGAGTACGCCAAGTCCACAATGCAGGGGTCGAATCCTGCCATTGACAGTACGGATTCATGGGAGAAAGGGTCATTCGGTCATTCTGAACCTGTTTTTCTTATATTGCTATTCAGCTCAGGAGGGGAACCCACAATGGCTTCAATTTTTAATCCTTGACTTGCGCCGCATCGCTAGTTCATCCGGATAGATTGACAAATGTCCACTATTAAAAATGACATGCATGTCATTTCAGTTGAAAACGTTGGGGACGCCCTTCTTCAGGTCTAAGAACCCCCAAGATGAATGCAAATACTGGAGGGTCCCGAGTGGAGAATTCTTCCCTCCCTCGGAATCCAAGCCCTGGAACATTTGACAATTTGATGAGTGACCCTTGCCAAAGCCCGCTTGGCACCCCACAATGGCATTTTTTCACCATACATTATATAGTAAATAGTATATACCCTGCCCTTCCACCCACATGGAAAACAAAAGACGTTAATAGAACCCCGTTTGTCTGTTTGTAGGAAAGTGGTTCACGCCAATCTTTGCGTATCACAGTCATCCACGCTCTTTTCTCCCTACTGCATACACACGATCATCCGCGCTTTTGCGCAAGTCTTGCCGCCACATGCCTGTTGAACCTCAGAGCGGAGGCTCAATTGCAGAAGATGAGCTAAAGAGCAATCATGAGAGCACAATAGGCCGGGTTATACACAATCCAACCAGTAGCTCTCCAGGCAAACATGGCAGTTTAACTAGTAGGCTCCCTTAATAACCAAACTGGACAGCATGATCTGCTCCGGCAGGCTTGCTGACCAGTAGCTGCTTGATCTTCAAATGAGATGACCAAATCCTGGAGTTTGAACAAAGGCATTTGCTAGCTCCCACTATCTAGTACATGTAAGTCAAAACTCGATCTAGTAAGCGACATGTCACATGCATCAAAGTCCTCAGTTTTCCGCAACGCATGATCCAGCGCACGGCACGCGTAGGATGGGCCTTCAGATAGGTGCCTCAGCCCCATAAAGAGCTGGATCCATGTTAGTTAGGATACAGGCTTGATCGACTTTCATTCACAAGACTACTTCGCTTGTTTGAACCCATCTGGACTTCTCATGACAAGATCTTAAGAGACATCGTTCACATATGCATGATCCGGATTAGCTAGCGATAGTATAGCGCGCAATAGGTGCGAAGCTAGCAACTCTTGATCCACGCCATTCCATCCTCATCTGTGAAGCCATGAAAGAACCGCGGGTTGCTTCCTCAGCTGCTACGTACGAGACATGGGACTAAATGGGCGTCGTGTCTCAAACTTAAAATAATTTGGCTAGGCTCTGCGGTCCCGAATGCAGACCAGAAGGTGCCACAATGCCTGAGTGGGATGGAAAGGGTCGTACAGATCACACGTGTATGTCGTGTGCAGTATCATATATGGGAGGGTGCATCTTTGGTGGGAACCACTGGGCAAAATAGATTCCCTTTGCATCCAAAGACACATGGCATTTCGGTCGCAAAAACCACTCTTGAATTCCAAGCCTGGATGCGTGAGATCATCTGGGAGGAAAGACCGGACGCAGTGATTTGCTGCATGCATGGCTGTGTGAATAATGTTCCACTGAACATGGGATGTGTGCACTGAGTTGATCGACATGTATGAAAGGAGTCACAGAGCCTCAACGACATATATGTCAGGCGCTTGTAGAGCTTCAGGAACTGGCAGCCATCATCAAAAATGGTCCGAGATTCTTCGTCAGTCCTAAGGGTTTTCGATCATGACTATGCATGATACTGTACGTATATAACACTTCAGGGTCAAATCTGATAAACTCCAATCCTTTTGGTCTTTGACATTGATGGACCATTTCATGACAACAATATACAACAATGCTAAGTATCGTAGCTGCATACGATCCCAGCCCCCCACACACACACAAATTGCCAAGTCTCAGATAACGGCCCGCTTGCTCAAGCCCGCTCAGGAATCTGGTCATGCGCAGCCTTGGAAGGAGCGACGGGATTCAACTGAAGTGTTTTCATTTGGTGCCGGAATGGGTGTGTATTGGGACCCGGACAACAAAACTAAAATTCTGACCAAAACTGACTTGAAAAAAGTGTCAATGCAGCAGCAATGACAGGGAATCGATGATCACATGCTACGAAGCCAGGCGAAGTGCTTGCCACATACACTTCATGAGATAACCAATGCAACACCACACGGCCATTATAGGCTTTGGCTGTAAAGAGAATGTCAGAGTTCTTCTTGAAGATCTGGGCAAGTTAAATTGTTGAACGATTCCGTCAAAAACACCGGCAATTGGTTTAATTAATATATATGGGTGAGCAGAACAACAACAACAACATAGGCAGTCCCAGATAAAGCTGCAAACATTGCAAAGTTGATCGCTTCAGCTGACAAAACAATACTTAATTTGACAGATCAAGGATCCATTCTCTCCGTGAATGGTGGCTGGCTACACTCAATCTTGTTCGCTGATGTCCAAGCTTTGAACATTTCGAAGGCCCTAGCTAGCTTGATCGCCACCGAAACCCCATCGCTGCCAAAGTAGCCACATCGAAGGAGGAGATTCCTTGGAAGGCTGCAGGATCATTGCAAAGGGTAATGATGCATGATGCATATAGCATGTGTCAGACGAGGCTAAACAAAGTGCCTTGCCCTCTCGACACTATTGCGACGAACAAAAACAAGACAAAATTTAATCTTACCAGGTGAGTGACAGGCCTGATCCATTGCAAACAAAAAGAATACCCAAGTGCACCACATGCATTAGGCACCAGCGTATTAGGCTTGGGTGGAAATTTCGAAGCCCAATATAAGGACCTTGGTGATGAACCAACAACTAATAATCGACAGATCTCAAAAGCAACAAATATCACCAAAATGATACAGGGAAAAAAATACATCAAAATCCAGGAAACAAATACCAGCAGGTGGCATCCGTTCTTCTAAGAACTCTCCCTTTGTGAAATGACTGGCATCCCAGTTGTTGTTTTCAAACGACCAGTACAGGTCACTTGGGTCATTTGATTGCGACAAAGCCCTGCACCAGTAGCAAACCTTCTTGCCATTCCAGGAGCACTGCCAAAAACGAAAGGTGCGTTTGTGCCACTGCCAGTCTCCCCTGATTTCTGTCAGCATGCATTTGTACTTGAACTGTTTTCCAGCTAGTTGGGCCAAATGCTTGGGCAGATCTTCACCAAAAGGCTCATTGCGAGGATGGAATCCATCCATCAAGCTGTTCAAGCTCCAAGTCACCCGACGTAATATTGTATTCAAGGTATGATGGCGCCAACACTTTTCCTCGGGCAGAACTGCCACCAAGAATCTGCTTGCGCGAACGGATTGGGGTTTCCACAGCGGTATGTTGAAATATATTCCAATCAGGTTGATGGATCCGAACTTGGTGTTCACACGCGCCCCATCGCCATACACTCCAAGGGGCACTGTATCAGAAGGCACGCCTTGTGCCCAATGCTCACCATGCTCACTATTGAACTCCCAATACTCCCTCAAGCTTCCTGTTGGAATCTTGAGTCCAGCAAACTCAAATAAGAAGTGCGCGATTGAATGCGGGTCCATGACGGGCCAGCTCTCCATTTTGTATTTGTCAACGCCGTCATCCAAGTCTGTGTACTTGGTGGGGATCAACATTTGTTCAATGGCCTTGCAAGTACGGTACGTGCATGCAGTCATTGGAGATGCAATGACGATATCATGCAGCTTGAACACTTTCATATTTGTTGTCCGGGGTGGAATCCCATGCATGAGGAGATAAGGCATGGGAACAAAATGGACATGTGACATAATTTAAAAGGTTGCACGATGATCTCCCAGGAACTGGACCATCCTTCATCATTCTCCACCAATCCCTGGAGTTATTCTTTCCAGACATCTCACCCAGCCGCTTGGTCATGCTGTGACTGCTGTAGTTGTTGCAATCCTGGTGGATGATAGGAGTGGGCTAAATTTATTTATTAATTTAGGTATGCAGTTGTTAAGTTAGTACCAACATGCATTATCAACTGTCGAAAGTGTTGAACATAGGGTAGATCATCATGGTCAATACAATAATAGAATTTATATATAGATCGATCATGATCAAGATTGGCAAGAAGGACTTGACAGGAATGAGCACCCCATGAGTCATGTTGACAACATGGTTGCCTAGGCGGTTTTCAGAATACGCCCACAGCCCAGCAAACGATCTCAGGTCCTTATGCACTGGAGTGTGCGCGTACACAGTGTTATTAAAAAATAGACTAGCTGATACCAGGCCAACTGCATATCACATATGTGTTGACCACATCTCGAAACGTACATGAATCTGTCCAACCAAAACCAAAATACTTTTGAGCCCGTGGACTAGACCTGTAAAGTATTTGCTAGGACTGTTTTGCACTCTGGGCCACTACCACCCAATCAACCAAAGAGCCTGTATATCGATCGAGCATCGATCACTACAGTGCGGACAAGGAGCCTGCACATGAGCTTTGAGAGACCGCATTTGTTTGCCAGCAGTCGAGCCCTCAGCATTGGCAATGCGATGAGGCTGCCAAATAGGGACCAATTGTGGGTACTTTGGAAGAATGATCCACTGAGATCCACTGAGGATCTAATCAGGATTTGGGACATTGTGAACATTATATATGCCAGACTGTTTGAACCATGGTTTTTCTAGTTGAGCTGAGTCGGGGTATCAGCCACCAAACACAATTTCAACTTTTATGATGGTCATGGTAAGTAGTTGGAGAATTAGATCAGTTAAAAGTTGGTCCATTGGAGGACGAGGTTGAATTGACAACCTTTGCTTGTATAGTCAAGGGGCTCCACTGCTAACTTCAGCGATAGCATTCTGCAGTGACGCGGAAATACGGTGTTCATCATCATCGTCTTCACCTGCGCAGGGTAGGTTGCATTTTTCACATGATCCATGCACCCCCACACATGCAGTCTCGACCATGATATAACGATGCCCGGGTTGATCGAGAAAGACTGAACTAATAAAGAAAACACAAATATTTATAATGTTTCTGACATGACTGACTGCCCACCAAGTGGATCTGGATACTACCTAGCTGGTTGGGCAAATCATGCATGACTTGGATCCTGCTCAGACGATCTTTTTGATCTTTTTGAGCCAAGGGCCAAGAGATTCGATCTATCTAGATCTGCCAAAAAGGTCACATTGTAGTTGTTGTGACCTCACACCATCATGATCCTGGATCAGTGGTGACCCTCTATCCCAAAACGCTGCGAGCGGTTCCTGAAAACTTTGCCTGCCTGATTGACTCCCATGGTGGAGGCTTTTGGCCAGTTCATGTCACTCATTTCCGAAGGCATTATGAGATTGAACCAAAAACATTTGGTGGGCAATTTGTCAAAATGACCATCTGAAAACTTCACCAACCCTCCACCCCTTGCAACCCTATGCAGACGTAGCCAGCAGTACTATACCGCTCTTACACAGCCAGCGCTGCGCTCCATCCACCAATGTGGCACGATGGCTATTTCAGATTTGACCTTGTCAAGAAATCTTTAAAAGCAACCTCCAGCTTATCACCTTGGTCGATGACATTTGGCAGGTCACGGACCTAAGTAACGACAATCGAATTCATCCGCAAGCACACAAATTGCATTGATCCAATATGAGTCTTGTGCACAGTACTTGCATGCATGCGTGCATGTACCTGCACCAAATTTTCCAACAACAGTTAGGACGAGTTGATTTGATAGTTCCCCTAAAGATCTGAACTCATGCAAGTGGCATCCAAGCCATCAACCTTCTTCCGGTGGAGCTTTGCCTGAGATATGTGGATGTTTGGGTGTGGCAGTGACATCAGTGACATCACCATATCAAGTTCACCGAAGATGCAACTGATTAACAAATTAATATCATACATTGCATGCACATGCATACTGTCCAGGCTCTATCATACCAAATATGTACAGATTCAATTCACACATGTGATTGAGCCCCCTTGAAAAAACAGTTGCATTGATCTTGATTAATTAGGCTATTGATCTGCGACCTAGCAACTCTGGATGTGCCGTGAGAAGCGCATGAAGCGGGCGTGGTTTGCCTTTTCCTGCTGTGTCTTTTCTCGCCTGGGTTTTCTTCCCGCCGGTTTGGTGGTCTCGACTGTTCCCTCCCCACCCCCAGCATCACCTTCCGGTTCACACTTCTCCTTGTCATGGACGACATGGTCCTCCTCATGCTGATCATCCTCCTCATTAGGTTCCTCACTGTCACCTGGCCCACTGTTCAAGGTCACCCTGGGATCGGGAGGTGCAGCCGGAGGTGAAGGTGCAGGTGTTCCTGGCAACTGCTGGCTTGACTCTGGGCGCCTCAGATTCTCGAGAGAGGCTATGGCAGCATGCCTTTGTCTAATCTCGCTTACAGGACCCGGAGTCGCCGGTGATTTTACGCCATCAGGTTCAGCCTTTACAGCAGGCGCTGCTTGAACGACAGCAGTGTCTCTCTTGGGTGCTGGCAAAGACTTTGCTGCTGTGGCTGGACCTGTGGTTTTTGGCACCGTGTTGCCCGTTGGCAGGGTTTGTGCAGTCTTTGTCGTCGATACATTTGGTTGCTGATCAGCTGGTGTCACAGGTTGAGCATGCAATAGCACAGCAGCAGGTGGAGGATCTGGTTGGTTGTGACTCAAAGTCATGTTTGATGTGGCACTCACGCCAGCTTTCAATTCCGGGTGTGCTGGTTCTGTCTTTGCCCGTTTCACTCGAACGGCAGGTTCTGTTTTCTGTCTGCTTGGTTCGTCTAATGCTGGTGCACTCGCATACCTCCGCATCTTGCACGGTGGTGTGACAATGCCATGGGTTAGGGCCAATGCCGACCTCAGCTCTGCCTGTGAAGCACCAACAGTCGATGCAGGGCTAGCTCCTGTAAGCAGCGCGCACAGTATATACTTATAATTCGAATGGTAGCTATATGATGCTATATGCACATATAAATATTCCAAAGGGGTTATATATTTTATAAATCGATTTAGTACCGTGTTAACTGTATGTATGCACAAACTGGATGAACCACATCAACATTTATCACATAGGCATCACATTTGCAACCCAGCACACCATGCACACCAATCCGGCATGGTTCATTTGAGCGTCGATCCATGAAAATTGTAAACTCTATTAAACAATCAAGGCAAGCCATGTGTGTCCACCCATAAGATCACTGCTGTATCAGCATCAAACGGTGGCTGGGCCAGATCAGTGGTCAACCTTGCGAGATCGGTCGACATGTGTTGTACCCACCATGGTGTTTTGTAAAATATGACACTGTTTGGCTGATACATGCTGATACCAGGAGGTCCATCAAGTATGCCATGGATGAGTTGAGTACGTCAGACTCCACCAATTGGGACACGTAACATAGCTGAACCCCACGGGAGCATGTCTGGAGATAGGCCAACATTGAGCAGCCGTTCCAAGCTAGTAGCAGCAGCATTTAGCTCGGCGTGCCTCCGAGCACGTGCTGCTGCTGCTGCCAGTGCTGCCCGCACCACATCATTGGGCTCAGCCATGACCCTCCGGACCCCAAAAACCCAGAAGGTGTCGCCAGAGCCTTTGAACCAAACCAGTTCACCCACTAGCAGTGATGCAGTGATTCCTTCATATTTCCAAGCGATCATTTGCCACATGTACACTTCAGTCCCAAACTCTGTTTTACGTGCGAACAGCAACAAACACTCGCATTGCTAAAATTCCAGTTGATCCAAAAAAGTGGATTTTGGGGGGTCCGTCGTTCACGCCCTCCCATGGGCGTTCACGCCCTCCCACTGTCGTTCACGATGGTTTCACGCCGGTTTCACGCGGTTTCACGCACCCCCCTCACCTCACCCCAATTTGTGATAGCACACATATGTTTTCCATTGTAGACCCAGTAGTCTGTAAAAGGTGGTATCTACTGGACGAAATGGACCTCAGTGTTGATGTTGCAGGAGGCTGCATTTAACACGCATGTTCTAGATTACAATCACAAACAGCAGCTAAAATCATTCGAGAGCAGTGTTTGTGGTACGGGTCATAATAGTTGTATTGCGCAGCAACTACCTGCAAAACACTTGGTGTGCAATCCAGTTTGGATCTAATTTGAACTGTGGTGGTAAATGTTGCCACCAGCATATATTACATTCTATCTCCTGATGGGAGGGATCTATGAGTGCTACCCCCTGACTTTTCAGGAGAGAGTGGGAGTGAGGGGCATGTTTCACACCACCTCCATGAGTCCCTTGGTCAAAAGGGGGCTGTAGCTACCTGCAGACTTCTCCTGCTGTAAGAAATTCATCACAGGTGTCAACCCAGCATGGCGCCAGCGGTAGGGTGCCTGGCCGTAGGATGCACCGTACGGCTAGATCATAAAGAATGTTGCGATCCAGGCATGGAATCATGATGGCTGTAATTACTATTACTGGACGATCGTAGGTGCATATTATCCATCGTGAATTTGGATCCCCAAAACACACATTATTAAATCTATTTGGGCCATGGGGTTCTACATCACGTACGTCTTGAGCAAACTCAGATGACCCACAGCCACTGACCATCACTGACCCTTGTAGTGCACAAAAGCAAGTTGGACAGCCATCCCAAACAGCCTTGTAGTTCACTGACCCGATGTCACTTTCTGAAGGCGGTGACCAGCTTCCAGAAGAGCAGGCCTCATGTGGGGCATGGTGCACGTCGTGGAGGGATGTGTGATTGTCAAACATCTTCTCCCAAAGTCGATTGATGTACTTTGCATGAAATATTACCGAGGTACCTTTTGGTGGAGATTGAACACCTTCTGGGCAAATCCCACAGGATAGGCAGCCGAAGCCTTCATGCCTGGACCCCCTTGCCTCAGCAGAGGTTTGATGGCATTGTATAATGACCCATTTGTTGCATTGTTTGTTTGATGTAGGAGTGCTATCACAATCGAATCGGTCAGGTCTAGCGAAAGCTCACTAAATCAAAAGGCCCATGGAAAACGATCGACAAAATCGTTGGATGCTGTCACGATACACAGTGCACCGACCATGTTTGCCTATTCGCTTGATTACCATGGCCTTCTTCTTATCCTCCTTCGCTTTGGCAATGCGAGCCTTATCCTTCTTTGACATCTTCCGTTTGAGCTGATCCAACCATGTCCTCAATTTGGCTGGAGGCACTCATTGATCGAGGAAGCTGGAGGACCAAGCTGGGTTCTGAGGGTGGGACGGGGTTCCGAAGAGAATGCTGGGCTTGTTGGTCAAGGCCCCATATGCTCCCATAGGACTCAGCACATCAGGAAAGATGATCATGCCCAAACTCCATGGAAATGAAGCCCGAAGAAAGATCCATGGGCATGGGGACTGCCAAATAGAATACCGCACTGAGCACACCATTCTAGATTTTCAGGCATAGTTGAATGGAATGTTGCAATGAACATTTCATGAATCACATCAACACTAATATGAGACATGAGCCCCCCACAAGGAGATCACCTTCCAGGCAATGGGTCGCATCACCAATGCTGCAAACTTGAAGTAGGCCAGCGATGGCATCAGGCTCGTTCGAGGCTGCTCTGTAACCCACAGGCACCCACGGGCTAGGGCAACCAACCCAATCAAGACCCAGCGGCAGGTGATCCTTGGTTCACACCCATGCAAGTTAGAATACTCCAGGATCATAACGTTATAACTGCTGTCACCCAGAAATGCATTATTTTTAAGGGGTGATCTAATATATTAATTATATTAGTAAACTGTATATAAATATATATTGTATATAAGCTGGCCTGTAGGGCACAAAGCATCCATGTGTGCAATCATCCTGAATAGGAACTCATGAACATTTTAAAAGATCTTAGATTTACATGTTGTACATGTTATATGAATTAAGAAAAGGGTCGAATTGGACTCCCGGACATACGGTCTTGACTGATCCCCAAAGATCCTCCAAAGGCTCCTCTTCGAAGTGGCCCTGTTGATCCAAACCCAACTCCCACAGGGGGGCCCCCCCGAAGAGGAGCCCCCCTGGCCGCAACTGCAGAATCTTTTTCAAGATCTCCATGAACCCAGTCCTGGGCCAGCTGGCTGGAAGCATTGTTGGTTGGGATGGGAAAGGATGGGAAGACACACGTTGGTATATCCATGTCACACACACACACCGATCTTTTATAAGGCATTTCAAATCATATTATAAGCACATAGTATGCAGATCTGAGTCATGACATGTACTTGTTTGAGGTGAACTTATCTGGAGGGGTGCAGGGGTGGGGGGTGGGGGTAAAGCTGTTAGAACCTAACAATTGAAGATCATTTGTGTTGACTGGGGCTCCATGCGTGCTGAGGATGTCTCCAGTCTCGCCATCGTTCAAATCGAAACTCCCCCTTAGGGAAGGGAGAAAAGGCAATCAGTCTTATCACTATAGGACACTGGTGTGCATGACATCACTGCCCACAACATCATGCCTCCTATGACCAATCTCAACCAAGGTTTTAGGTTGCGCCCAAGATTATGAACCCACAAGTCCAAAACTAAGGACTGAACGCTTTCAGTCCTTGTTCGCCTTGCACGCATTTCACTTGCAGAAAAATTGCAATGTCCAAACTGTGTTTGCAATGGTTGGAACTGATATAGCGTAGGGGTGTCAGAATGGCTGCATGTCATTCCATCAGTGACTTGCCAAGTCCAGTCGACATACATTCTAGAGCATTTTGGAAATTCCAATTCAAACACCAGGACCATAAAGATTGTTCTGGGGCACACACGGTAAAAAGTCGATAGGGCAGCCTCTCCACAAAAGGCATCCACCACATCCAATCCCTGGGGCAAGACAGACACACATTTGATCGTCATTAGCAGGGTTGTCCTTTGTCAAGAAGAACTTGTGTTCTGTAGGGCGACTGTTTATCAAATTTTGTCATAAATTACTTCAATCGCTGCTGATGAAGGAGTCTTGTAAACCTGAGGGTCTAGCACGGTGTTGGTGAGCTTTGGGAGCATTCTGGGCGATGTAGTCGGTCAGGTGCAACCTGGTACAGCACATCTGTCATTGGGTATAAGTGCATTGATTTTCAGAAACAATGACATGCTATAGTCACGCATGCAACCCAAACACAAAACTGTAAGCTTAGTTGTAGAAAAGGAACATGAGCAATGGCACCCCCCATGCCACAAGCAAAGCCGAGGCCCTCTTAGAGAGAGCCAATGGTGATGTGGTCCATGAGGGTCGTACCCGGGGAGCCATCACCAAAACACACTAAGGCCAATGATCCTGCTGAGCCGAGCGCCTGACATTCCAGGTTCCAGGGTGTGCGGGAAACCAATGGCAATTACTCGAGAGTAATTATTCTGTATCGATCAATCCAAACAAACAACCTTTGTTCAAGGCTGATGTGTGTTTGATGCAATTGAAAAACATGTCAAGAGAACAAACTCTGCATGCAAAGCAAACAGGGCATGTTTTCACTATTGATGCTTTCAGAATCCACAGCCCCCAAGATGTGGACCGGTTCGATCCGAATCAATCACGCTATCACATCGCACCCTGGACAGCTGGTGGCTGGTGGCGAGTCCACGATTGAAATCTTGCACGATTTTCACAATGATTGAAACAGGTTCAATTACGACGAGGTATGTTGGATCCTTCGTTTTACATCAGTTAATTAAATATTATAAACCCTTCCACAACTGACCAGTCTATGTCAAAGGGCGCAAGAGCTAGCTCAAAAAGCAGTGTATTCCATGGCACACGTGTGGTTCATATGGGAATTTCAAAGCTGCTGCGTTCATTACGGATGAACATCTCAGGACTTCGCATGCATCCATTTTTGATCGATAACAAGTATACCACACTGCCATGGGCCCTATGGATCGATGGAAAAGATTCAAGGCTCATGAGGGCTCACGCATGGGAATCCACCCGGCCAACTTCATCGCAATGTCCCACCTCAGGAATGATAGGGATGAACACCCTGGGTGTGGTGGCCAAAAAATAGTTTTTGGAGCTCAGAGGGACACCACCACATTGTTTCTGGTTTCGTATTGAAGCACACCAAAAAGAATATGGCACACAAATTGGTGCCTTGAATTTCGTGCGTTTTCATCACTAGAACCTCATGGCCAATCATGATATCATATCCAACGTGGATTCCATTGCATTGCTTCATGATGGTTGCATGCAATACCCCTAGGTCTCACACGCAGGCGCTGGTCCACCGCGCTTTGCCCAGCCAAGACTTACACCGTTTTGAGCGTTGGCCTGGCACATTGGTCGAGTTGGCAGCAGGACCAAAATATATAAAGTATATCGATATTATCGATTCCGTCAAAAATCAGCAATTAGCTGCTTCAGATTCCATTTCTATAGGTATCATATGTATCGGATCCATGCATGCTGCATGTGTATTTTGAAAAAACTGCACTGCTTATATATATATATATAACATGCATGATCAACAGAATGGGCCTGTAAATCATAGATCCCAGTAGCTTCGCGAACCATGTGGATAGTCTTTGGTGGGACATCCTTCACATAGAATGCGGCAGTGTTGGAGCGTGACTGCACCAGCCTAAGCAACAAATCGATTTCATTTACTAGGCCTAGGGATCGGATAGGACGTACATGATAGGACCCCAAATATACAATATGTTATAAATTTAGACCAGGAAGCTTTAGAACAGAATGATCCAGCAGTCACCTGGGCTAGGCCTCAGACAAAATCTGAATGCGCGTAGCACTGTCTGCCACACCCTCATCCAAATCATCTGGAGGAAGCACTGTCCAGGACCTGATATGTCATAGGTGTGGGAGCATTATCAAATAGTTGGATCACACATGGAAACTCATCGACTCATGCATGAAAGGATGCATGCATGCATGATGCACACACCTGCGAATATCCTGGGAATGTAAATTGCCAAGGAGTTCACTTCTGGAGGACAAGTTCATCTGGAGGATACCGCATGTACTTATGCGTCACAGCCTCTTTCAGAATGTTCAGGTTTGCTGCACGGGCCTCCCAAAGTACTTCTTGAATCATGGGGCACGCATTCCCTCCCATGACCAGAAAAACGTCAATCCACACAAAACTCACAATAATCCTTCAATACCGCATAGGTTGGCTTATGAATCAATTGCACTACATGTCCCCTACTCTATCTCAAAATGATTTGCTGTACAGTCCAGTACTCGTCCCTTGTCATCTAGGCACATCATGCCACAATGTATACCTGAGATTACCTGAGCTGAACCATTGCGCAATTGCGAAATGTAATCCACCAAACCCAAGGGCGAACCGTCTCTTGCTTTGCTTTCAGATCCTCCTTGTCCTTCTCACGTTTGTCATTGGCTGTTTCCTTCTTGTCCTGACTGGATGGACCCATCAATCAAGCAATAGTTGCTGTGGGCAGGTGCTACTACTGCTAATGATGAGTAAGGAGTGTGGGTCATCCACAAGACAAGGGTCATCAATGGCAACAATATAACAATGGAGATGCACCAGTCCTCATGCTCATCCTGACGAGCAGCTGCTGCCGAAGAGTCTGGTTTGGCCTTCTTTGCATGTGGATCAGCATCCCCCTCCTTACTGGTAGCCCGCTTGCGTGGTAGCTGCTTGGTCTTGGCCCTTTTCCCAGCAGGTAGGGCCTCATTCTCCTCCACATCCTCCTCATCCTTCTCACGCTCTCCAGCTTCCATGCTTTCAGGGTCGGCTTTCCCAGATCCCTTTGGTGGATCCCCTTTGGCTTTTCTTCCACGAC
This sequence comes from Durusdinium trenchii, assembly GCA_963970005.1. NCBI lineage: Eukaryota > Dinophyceae > Suessiales > Symbiodiniaceae > Durusdinium > Durusdinium trenchii. The sequence continues at coordinate 528,639 of CAXAMN010022951.1, read as the reverse complement.
CTCGCCCGCGGCCCTTTCCACGACCTTTGCCACGGCCTCTCGATCTCGGTTTCCCTTCTGCTCCATGTTCGTCGACCTCCTCAGCATAAGCACGATCTGGGTCCTCATGCGCTTGCTTAGCTTCTTTTTGCATTTGTCGAAGTGCTTGTTGACCCTGCAACAGGATTGAATTGAAGACACAAACAAAGTTTGCACGCAGATATTTGCAATATTAATTAAGTATTTTGTAGTGTATTTTGTCATATTTTGTCGGTGTTTTTTCAGCTAACCGATCTACATGACAGATGCTGCAAGCGTTGCGTGCATGCATGCATGCATGCGTGTGCGTGTGTGTGTGTGTGTGCATGTATACCGTTTACACTGATTGACCTTGATCTCCACTCCAAATAACCACAGTACCACATGCATTACATGTGCATACTAGGTTTACATTCCCCATGCTGAAGAAGCAAAATGGAGTGGCCTTGAGAAACTCTGCATCCATCTCTGCTTCATCCTGAGCCAGATCTGCAATGGCAGCGTCAGCTGCCTTCATCAAGTCCTCGGGCATTTGCGGCATGTCAGCCAGCGGCTTTCTGTCCTGCTGTTGAAGCATTCATGCAACACACATTCTACAATTAATGCGCAGTTCCAATTGCCCCAAAATCGATCTGATCATGTAACAGCTCAAACATACTCCAGTGCAGCGCAGTATGAAATACATTGCATTGCACAAATGAGTGAATTCATGTAATAGACCATATCGTATAAAATTCATCCGATCGATATTTTATAGATCCACGTAGGTCCCAAATCCCACCTTGAAGGTTGCTTTAACTTGCTTTTTCTCTTTCGATGTCTGCTCTTGGTCACTGGTAATGGCCTCCTCCTCTTCCTTTGCAATCTGTGCCTCTTTGCTCTCGGTCTCCTTTTGTACAGATGCTGCTGGCAGAACTGGTGCTACTTGTGATTGATCTGGTTGAGGCACAGCTGAACTGCCAGGAGCCTCAGCCTCCTCAACTTCTGCCTTCACATCCTGACGTTGTGGATCAGCTGGCACACTTGCCACGGGTGCTTTGCCACCAGAAGCACCAACATCTGGCTCAATGGGCCCCAAGGAAGCTTTTCCCTTTTGTGGGGACATGACGCACTCATCATCCGACAAGATAAGAACTGTATCGTTATCTTGGTACTCACACACGATTGGTGCAATGCATTCATCATCTGTCATTGCCTCTTCCTCACACTCCTCACCATGCTCACCCTGATCAAGCTCGGGCTGCTGAGCAACAGCACTGAACTTCTGCTCCAAACTGCCCAAGTGGCTGGTGGAGTGTCCCCTCTCCAGGCGCCATTGAGAGTCGATACCTGGTGATGTCAGCGGTTCTGGCAATGCGCCTGAAGAGGATTGAGCCTTTGAGTCAGACAGCGGCTGGGTTTCTTCATCGTCCGGGACAGGAGCCTTCTCCTGCCCATTCAGCAACACTCAGGCCACTGTCAGTTGATTCATGGACAAGTTGCAAACAAAACGATTTTGTTGCACAGGCTTCTCAAGCAAAAATTGTCACTTGTAAGTTCAAGTGGCACAATTACACATCACCCCCATCCAACAGACCTTCTTTTCACTCAGTCCACGTCCACGGCTTGGCTTTTTCTTCCCCTGGGGGGTTAGCAAATCATGCTCCTGTCCGGTGCAAGCTTCGTGGTGTATTCAATATATGACACGCATGTGCATGCATGTGCGCACATTGATCAATATATGATGCATGGCACACGCCACAAACACAGAAGTTGAAACAAGTATATTCAAGTATATTCACAGTGCAGCACCTGAGCTATATGCATGTTGACACCACAGATGCAAGATAGTCCTCCAGCTTGAAGCGGATCACACACTTCAGGTTCTCTGCTCTTTCGTGCCCAGGCCTGGAACAAACATCAGTCGCCGATATCAGCTAGAGTGCAGTGCGGCGTAATAGAAATCAAAAATCTTCCCGAATGAGCTATCGATCAATATATACTATAAAAGGATCCATGCGTGCATGATGCTGCAACCATTTTTTGGTAGACTCTTGGATAAACGAAGATGGCCTGGCCCCAGGGTTTCGCTGGAAGCGTTCCATGCACCATGACGCTGCGCCCATCAAAGTACCAGCCTCAATGATGGCCCATGCCTGGGCCATGGGAAGAATATGGAAGAATTGTTCACGCCAGTATGCATGTGCGCGTGTACTGCATATATACGTGCATGCGTGCACTACAGTACAAACATGTACAAATAAACATCGCATCGATCGATCTAATTAATATAATACTAGGCCACTAACGTGCTAGGTTCGTGTCAGATGGACATCTCACTGGCAAAGATCGGGGTCCAGCCTGATGCTGCTCGGGACGGCGCCAAGGATTGAGGCGGTAGTGGCTCGATGCCCATGCCAAACCCAACTGGCCAGTGCGGTTGAAGCTGGATCATGGAGACCCTTAATGTTTGCATGTTCCACTCAGTATCTCATTGCACTGTGTGGGGTAAGAAGGAATGACAGACCTTCCAATTGGAAAAGCTGATCGAGATAGCGATCTTGCCTCGAGTTCCTTGCGCCGTGGCAAGTCATGTGCGAAGGAAGCAAGGTAAGCCAGCATGAACTCATAGTTGTGGTCACTTTGAACCTGCAAAGGGGACGGACACATTATATTTAGTTGGTTCCCATAAAACTATGACTCCACAAAATATGCCAACACAAGCCCCATCTATCCTCCGTGCGGGCCTCACGCTCCGAGATGACTTGTCGAGATCCCTCCAAGATGAAAAAGCGGAACTTTGGGACCTTGCATGGGTCGATGAAACAAATTGATCGTTCATCTAATTCAGGGACCCCCTAAAATATATTGCATCATATTGCATCGATCTCTGAAAGCCAGCGGTCTGATCTGAGCTGATGACCAACTTTGTGTCATCCTCACGAAGCTTAGCCCTGAGACGCAGCGATTTGCGCCTGTTCGTGAGGAAGTCGTCACTCTCACAGAAGCTTCTGAGGAACTCCTGCAGAAGGGTTGTGGATGTACAAGACATCGTGAAGGACAAACAAAGGAGCTGGCATGATCCAAGTTCAACATACAGTATATGAAACGGATATATCATGGATTCAATGTGGACCATTGGGTGCTCCTTGATGAGTTGTACCCTTTGAGGGTTCAGCCGCTTTGGCGTGAATTGCCATGGCTGGATCTCCGACATGTTGTTCTCCCACCAACGACGATTGTCATGAACTGTGATCATGATGTCTTTTCCCCATGCCCTCCGGAGATGCCAGCCAAAAAAGACAATCCGGAATACATGGATCGATATGGATCAACATACTTAACTTTGGTCATAAGCCGATTGAACATGTTCTCAAATTGGCAAATAGTTCAATGACCTCTCATGACCACACTTTCTTTGCACATGACCAAGTCACGCTCTTGGCAGGGTGTGCATGTGTGTAAAGCAGGTCGGCGGGATGGTACCAAAGAGTTCATCCAGATTGATGAGGTCGTTGCCAGTGAGTCGCTCCAAATAGCCTTGGGGACAGCTTGGTGGAAGCCCAATTATTTTCATGAATGCAGCCCTGCATATGCGTTGATGCTACAGCTGCACGAACGGTTGTTAATCAATCAACTAGTTGAGGACTGAATCGGGCTGAGCTCATGATCATAATTGAGCACCGGGCGGGCAGCAAGTGCTTTTCTCATGGCCGCCCCATGACCAGCAAGGCGAGTGGGAGGATCGGGAGGATCAAGTCTTTGCTGGTCATTGATCCCATCATGCATGGATAACTGCCCCATTCTAGAAGCTGTGGAGGTCTAGCTCAGAAAGGTTGCCTCTAATGATCCGGCCTATAATGCCTTTGAGGTCTCGCCCCCACACTTCATCGTGGGGGTTGTGCCAAAATGGCCTCCACACTCTCAACATGTCATCTGTACCTGGCAGGATCGGGCGGACATGCAAAGAAAGGACGTTCTACTAAGAACCTTTGTTTTTAAGGACGTTGACCTCCAGGGTATACATATTTTGTTTTTTCACAAGTAAAGCTAAGCTTGTTGTACCTTTTGTACCCAAAATTTAACAGAACAAATGCTCTTGGAAAATATGTTCGTGCACAACATGTAGCAAAAACACTTTGCTACAGTGAACTGTGGCCAAAGTATCACCAAACCCTAGGTTTTGAGCTAGTTGTTGTTAGAGTTTTTGTTCAGAGGTGTAGAGAGAATACAAAAAGCAGCAAACTAAGTATATTGCTCGAGACATTTTGAATCAAAAAAGGGTCATAGTCATATATAGTAGCATTTGATTTCTTGGCTTTGCACGCATGTTGTCTCAAATGTTGATTTAATCCCAGTTGTACTATGTAATCTACATCTACACTCAGCCGCGAAGTCGCGGCAATGTTTTTGATGTGTTCTGAAATTCCTTCCCTAGCACAACTCACACAAGTTGCAAAGAGGTATCGGAATGAGGGTGAACGAGAGGGTGAACGAGGTCAGAGCCCATGCCAGCAAGGAAAGCCCTCAGAACGAAAACCTCTATACCTCATCGTGTATATGCGCACATCCCCTTTCTTTCTTTCTTTCATTCTTTCTTTCTTGTCTCCCCGCTGGTCTGCTGTGATCGGCGTTTTGTGTGCCACTGCTGCCCTGTCTCCTTAATTACGTGTTTTCCCCACCTGTCTCCCCACTTGTTTGCCTGTGCGATCGGCGTTTTGTTTGCCGCTGCTGCCTTGTCTTCTCCCCAACCAAACGCGACATCGCCACGATTTCCATACATTCAAATCCCAGTGGAAACGCTTCAAAAATAGAAAATTGCACATTTGATTGTAGCACATCAAACACTCTTGATAAGTGGTATAGGCTTCATTCAATAACTTTTTTTCTGGCACGGTTGCGTAGTTTTAAGGTGCTCCTTGTTTTGGTGGAGCAAATCAAGAAATGAGGTTTAACTACTTTGCTGATGCTGGTGTCAGGATTGGTAACACAGCAGGTGATTGAACAATCAAAGGATATCAAAGGATCACAAAATTGCACAAATGAAGTCGCTGTTAATGGTGCTTCTTATTTAGGTGGCAATGTTACTTCAACAAGCAATATTGCGAGACTAAACCATAACCTAATTACTTGTGAAGATAGACATTATGTAAGAGAAGAAAACGATGGAGCCCATTTGAGAGACTGACATTTCATGCTGGTGGTGGTAGTGATAGTTACAGGTCTATTTTTGGCAATGAGTTGGTAGAAAGCAGCCGAATAATAGATATTACAGCATGTAATCTTCTTTATGAGTCTAGTCAAGCTCATAAACCTTGGGCAGTGTAAAGAGCCATGGCTTTGACACTTATGATAATGACCATTGCATTCAAGAGGAACAATGAAGAGTTTATGGAGTTAACATTGATGGAACAATTCATGGGTTTAACATTGATGCAAAATTGAAAACAAAAAACAATGCACAACAGCTTAGTAGGTCAATCCAAATAAGACTACAACTTGGATAATTACAACCCACTCGTCCACCACCATATTACTCATAACACTGATTCTGGTGTCATAAGGGCCTTTCTGACCAGCGCTTTCACTGTGGATTCATAACCCTGGTTCCGAATCTCTATGTGGGGTGATTAATCCAGAGTCCAGAGTATAGATATTGAATGTAAAGAGTGCTAGTCTTGTGACCCCAAAAAATTGACCTTTAAAAAAAATTGACATAATATTATATGGACCCCCTTTCCTTGCGCGTCGCGTGAGTCACGTTTTTGTTCATTCTTCGGTTTTCTCCGAGGCACCAAGGTCACATCCCCCAAACACCCGGAGAGGAGTCCGTTGAAGGCACCGGAGAGCACCTGCAACGTCGACCGGTCGAGTGCCTTCACCGGAAGCAGCGCAGGGTGTCGACGGAAAATCGTTTTGAGGTCTATAATCCTAGGGCTCCAAGTACCTTCTGAGAAGGTATTTGGAACCTTTAAGAACAACCAATGCAAGATCCCAAGATGAACTCGCTTTGAAGAAGGAAATTGGAACTTGATCCCGGGCCAGACGTTGAACTATTTGTGGGAAATTGCTCCAAAACACTGCAGTTAAGCACTGGCATCTCCTGTGCTCAATGCGAAGGGCTGCAACAAGTGCGTTGCTGTTTATTTTGGCATTCTTTGGGGTGGTTGTTTCAGGTTTCTTCGCGCAGTCCGCTCGCCCAACGCTCCTTCTCGCCTCCTTGGCCGTCAAGCCGCACCACACGGCCAACAGCAACTCCTCCGCGAGGCCCAAGTCCTGCCGATGCCGACAATGCCGAGGATGCGTGGCTGTCATGGACGGACAAATCCATTGACTTGCAACTTGCAGGTGGTGATGTATCGCAGCGGTTTGGCAGAGAAAAACTAAATGTTGAAAACCGGTTTGGTGAGAAGGCCCCAAGAGATGGTTGTGGCACAACTTACGCATCAAATGCACACACACACTCACTCACACACACACACACTCTTACAATTTGGGAGCTTGTTCACATTAAGATGCAGCCTCTTACGGGGCCACAGGCATTAATCCATTTCAATGACGGAGAACAGTTGCTAGTAGAATCTTCCAATCCAGCGGTTTGTGAACGTTTCACCTCGTTTCACATGCCCCCTGCGGCTTAGGATCAGTCAACTCATGTGAAACACTCAAAAAGCAAAAGACCGGTGGCCCCATGTGGCCCCTCCCTTTTTCGAAGCTCCGATCCGGAGCCGGAGCCTCCGTGGCCGCACGCGCCAAGGGCTCGAGGATCTGGGGCAGATCGGGGTGAGGGGGCAGCGATGTTCGGATGATAGGGTGCGGTGAACTTGGTACCTGGCAAAGGACCAGAACAAATGAACTTTGGGATGAGCATCTGACAAGTCTGACAAGCCTCAAATTGGGCGCAAAGAACTCTTTATGAACTCTTTGTGTTTGGTGGTCGGTGATGTAGTCAGATAGGTTCCGCATGGTTCCGCGGTTTGATCGGCGTACATGCTCAAGGATGTTGAAGGAAGGAACCAACTCTCCATGGGCAAGAGGCCCGGCAACACTTGCGGGAAGACACCGTTGCATGAGAACCAAAGTGTTTCAGCTGTTTCAGCCATGGGGGAACCCGCTGCAGAACCCTGCAACTGGCTGCAACAGATTCTGGGTGCAACCCTGCACGGTCCGCTGGTCCGAAAAATATGCTTTGGGAAGTTCCGCTCCTCCGTCTCGAAGCCTCTTCTACAATCCAACTCCACCTCGAGGCATCCTTAAGGATCCTTGTTGGATCATGCATCCCTGTCACGATGACACAGGCGGCCTGAGGCCTTGGGCAAGGAATTACATGAATCAAAAAAAACGCAGGGCTTCTACCAAATATCTAAAGGATCTTGTTGGCATCTTTGTTTCTGAGCAAAGTGAATTGGGGCCATGGGCCCCATGGGCCTGCTAATTTCAAGAGTGACCAAAACAAGGGTCCCACAGCGACCTTTTGCAAGCCTATTGGTGCCCTCACATCAGGCCTAAGAACAAAAAAGGTTAAAGGTTGAAGAACCTGGGTAATTACATGTTTGCAACATGTACAGGTACATATATCTGATGTACATCTACAAACCCTGGACCCATACCCACTCTCAGATCATATTTAAAACGCACCCAAAAATCGATACCACACACCCCACGCCGTACCAACTGCCCCAGCGAGCTGGAAGTCATGCCGGGGAAGCATCGGCCAGCGAGACTTCCACGTCGGGATAGCTCCCTTCACCTCAGCGAGCGAGCGACGTGAACGACTCTTTTGGTGGTGTCGAACGAGTTCGGGGCGCCCCAAAAATGAGTGCGAGACAAAATGGGCACGTCGCGAAAACAGGGTTGAGCACTCTGATCGGGATGAACTTCTGTCTACGTCGACATGCTTTCCGCATCGCGGAAATACCGTTGAGCATCGGTGCCGGCGCGCTTCCAACGGAGCGTCGGGACTTTTGGAATCGTTCCGAGCAGAACCGTTCCACCCCTCGGTTCAGCGACGCTCAGCTCGGTCGGCGTGCGCCAGCGTGCCAGTTGTTTTGCCGCTGGATTCAGCGAAACATTAAGCCAGGAGAGTCCAACTTGGAGAAAAGAAAAAACAAATTTGAGAACACACAAAAATGGATGAACTACTATCACGTATGAATGATTCCAGAGATTGACCAAAAAGGAACTACGCACTCAGCCTATCAAGAGGTCTCTTCACATATTGGTGCTGAGGAAGTGGGGGTTCAGTTCAGGGCTGTCAGTTAGGTTGATGTTTCCACTCCAAAGGCTTTCACATACACTCTGACTCACTAACATGGAAGTGGACGTCCTGGCCCCTTGGAAGACTACTTTCCTTTAACGAACACGGGGTTCTCCACTACCATGTGACGTGTTCGTCGGAGTGTACCCCAAGTCAAATTGACATTTTGCATTGAAAGCACAGGCTGGCTTTAGTGACATTTAGTGGGGCGTTTGAGTAGTAGCCAATGGTTGTACCAAATGTCGAAATCAACCGCGATCCACTTGTATAAGTATACCCAGACACTCCATGTATGCCATATATATATGCCTATATTGACCCCTCCAATCACCCCAATGTAGTAGGCATATATGGCATACATGGAGTGTCTGGGAGAGTAATGACCTGAGCTACGAACGTAGCGTCCGAACGCGGCGGTCCACCCAAGGTTCCGGACGGTAGCCACTCACGAGGTCCACCACATCTTCTTCCACCCCCTAGTGTCACACCGGTGTAGGAAACATTGAACAAAACACAACGCAAACAAGGTAACACTCCGGTTTTTATGTCTCTTTTCAAAGTAAGGCCTGTTCTGAATTATGCAGATTTTCTCAGGATTTGTTTATAATGAAATGTGTGTGTGATTGTGTATGATTGTGTGTGTGTCTTATTTTTTCTACCATAATTCTACCAAGTCAGAAAAACTTTTACAAGAACTAGATGGTCAGATGGTGTTGTTTGTTTGGAAACTCTGAAACCAGAACTGGAGCTCGCCTATTTCTGAGGATGATTTGCCAAACTTCACCTCGCCGTCCACAAGACACAACACCACTTGGCCCCACCCCACCAACCACCCACAACAAACAGCATCACTAATTAGGCATGGCCCAGTTAATACCCAGTATATTAGTATATATCGGACGATCGGATGGTGACAGAAAAAAAAACAGAAGAAACAACGACCACCATGGGACCTTTTTTGACCAGCCCAAACCCGCCGAAATCAGCCACAGTCAGCAACACCTGTACCTTCCAAGGGATGTCTGTCGGAGACCCATGGAGACTAGCCAATTGGTGACCTCTTGAAAGGTGGTAGAGGAACATCCTCTTGAAAAATCAACGCTGGTGGTGAAAAATCAGTAAACATCAAACGGACCAACCATTGGCCAAATGCAACTTCTCTTCCTTCGCTATGCGGGTTTTCGGAACAAACCACGGTAAACCCATCGGCCCAAACCGCGTCGCCTCGCGCTCGCGGCGCTCCAGCGAGGCCAAAGCGGCCTCGATGTGACACGCGGTTTTAACAGGCCAAAGCGGCCGATCTATTAGTCTATGTCATGTGGTAATAGAGGACATAAAGAACTGGCTTTGATGGGTGCTTACATTATTTTTTTGTCACTACTTGGATTTGGATGGCACTGTAAAATAGTTGAAGATGATTGACAAACACATGCCGACACTGCAAATGGCACCAACCTGTCGTCTTATGGTAAGTTATCGGGTTTGTCTTCTGAATCTTCTAGGTAGAGATGAACACTTAGCTCACTCGCTCTAACATGAATCCACATGCATCCCCCTGAAATTCAGCAAAACGTGGTGGACATGACCAACAAGTTTAAAAAAGAGTCACGAAATAGGGTACTATTTTCGTCTCCGCAGGACTCAAGTGACCTCTATGTCTCGTGTCTCCCCCTCTCGTGTCTCACGTCGGACGACAGCGCGACGGACTCGTCGCTCGCGCAGGACTCCGACCTGGTGTCTCTACCGGACGAAGTGCGACCTCAAGAAGGTATTGGTCAAGAGCTCAACAAACCTTCAAGAGCTCCGAAATTTCAGTGTCTCGGGCGAGTTAAAATATGTAGGACACCTTGACCGACAAAGAACAGCATAGAACAGCCATGGGCTACTTCTGGTGGATCATGGTGGATCGAACATGAAGATCTTAGGGGAATGTCAGCCTGCCAGTCGAAGTCCAGTTGACCCCCTGGCCTTGGTCTCACGCTCCTTCCGAAAGATGGCCACACGCCGCGAGTCCTCCTCAGTGTGCCGCAGCAGGCCTGACAAGGCTGAGTGCCGACGGAAGAACGGATATATAAACCTCCTTTGAGGCTTCCCTTCAAGGCCTTTAATTTGCAAAAACAGCAGAGATTCGCCTGAGGTTGATTTGTACATTTTTGCACCACATGTTGCTTGCTTCAGCGTCTTTCGACGGTGCTTCGCAGTTTACCTTGGCAACCCGATGGTCTCGGGGTACGATCGATTCTCTCCTGGTCATGCAGGCGTAAGCAAACAGAGTGCCGCATCACTCGAATTCACTTCGTGCCCAACGGTCCTCAGAGATGCTGGAAAGTTGTATTTCAATCTTGCAGTTGGTAGGTGTCTACGGTCCAATGAATTGGGTATCCCACTATCCCTAATCTTTTCGGTACTTAAAACACAGGAGCTGGCTGTCCATCAACACCATCGTCAAATATCGTCAATGTAGCGTGAAAGAAGACTACATCATATCTGAAAACACCACCCTTTATTCCAATATTGTTTGTTGACGATTACGCCCAACATCACTCCAAAAGGAATCCAAAAAACACATCAAGTCTTCTTATTGTAGTTCGAACACAATTTTCTGACCAAACTCTCGACCATCCGATCATCCCTGATCATCCCCAATCCCGACCTGTACCAGCTCCAGCTGGCGCAACTGGCGCGGTGCTGGTTCCACCTGGTCAAAGACTTGTGGTGTAAAGTGGCAAGAACATGTAAGCAAGATACAGCAAAGTTCCTGCAAAGGCAAAAACTCGATCCAATTATCAGTTTTAGCTTTAAACATAGGGACCCACAACCCTTCAAACATCTTAAAGTACACTTCAATGACCTTCTTAGGAGGTATCTATGCTGATGTATATTGATTTATAGAGGAACATCAGCTTCTGCTGGCTTTGCCTGGCAATCTTGTCTGGCACATGCACTTGCATCAGCCTTCCCATCCAAGTCTAAACTTTGAAACACAACGAATTTGCGTGAACAAAACAATTTATATAGGTGCTGAAGAACTGACCATGGGGTCATATATACAGAAGTGATGCGGTGATATGCTGCGAATCTATTAATATCGAAGCATGGCGTTTACCCTTTCCACCTGCGCCTCCGCCGGCTGGCTTGGCCTTGCAGTTCCGTGTGGATCAAAGCCCAAAGACATGGACCAAAAAGCGATGCTCAACTGCGACAAGGGAGTCTGCTGAACACGGTGACATAGATAAACAACTGGTCCCCGTTTTGGGGTGGTTAATGAATACCCCTAGTAGCCTCCAAGGAGCTATAATTAAACACCCTTCAGGGGGTCCTGGTATAGAAGTGCATGTATATGAGTGAGGGCAAAAGAAGTCTAAGGTGAAAGTAGAAACTATACATGGCCTCATTGAGAAGTGTTTGCTTTTGTATGATCAACTTCACTAAAATGAGGTCAGACTGACCTTTAGATTTTGTTCCTTCTATAGTGCTAGTATAGACACAGTCGTTGCCCTTCCAGGTCAAACAAAGCATCACTGACACCGTTTCGTTCCTCGAGATCCCCCCGACCGTCGCGACCGAGGGGTCGCGACCTCGCCACACCTGCGCATGGAAGCTGGGCACCGGAGGCAACTCTTTCCGAGCGCGTAGCTCTCGTGGCAAGGCCTGCGTGTACGTAGCGCTGCGAGGGAAAAACGGACCTCCAAACGATACGCGGACGTAGCGTGTGCAAGGCATTGGAGCCCTGTGATACAGGTTTATTAAACAAAAAAGACTTGGTAATTTGGTGCAAATTGAAATACATCAGCTTAAGCATCCTGATTGAAAACTGTTGGTTTTCAGAGTGAATAGTTCTACTCGTCTTTTCCTAGCAGCCTAGTACTCGTTCCGAATGGGGGCCTGACAATGCCTGCTCAATTGCGAGTGTACAAAGAAAGCAGTCAGGTGTTTGCTAGAACCTCTTACATGCACTTGCAGGCCAGGTGGGTGTGATTCTTGGAACTCCGAAGTCGACGTCATGATTGTGAAGTGCTGAACTCTGTGGCTGAGGCCTTGTTGTTTAAGCAGGACAATAGGTCAAACCAAGTGAGGAACCATAAAAAAAAACCATCACGGTGTCACTTGCCCATTGAACTTGCTCGAAACATAATGGGTGCCTTTATGATCATGACATCGGCTTCACATTTTTTACGCTGCATTTGTGCACTGATTTGGGTGGGTGGGTCCGTGTGGAGCATGCTTTCGACTTGCAGTACGCATACAAGGAACAAGTAAGAAAACTCCAAACAACAAGCCTGAGTTGGATAAGTCCGAAAATGTGCAACCAAACTCAAAGACTTCAAGTAAAGCTGAGTCATCCAGTGAGCTTCACTTTTTCGCTGCAAGGACTTTGACTCAAACACCACGTGACCTGTCTTGCTAGTCAAACAGCTTGCTAGCTGCACTATCAGATGTGCTTCCGTGTTTTGTCTGCGTACACACCACGAGCAAACCATGAATTTGCAGCTGCATGTCACACATTTGGGTGGTTTAGAGGAGATCCTCCTCTCAAATTTTGGCCTTGCTGGGTGGGGCTCATGAGAAAGAAACAATTAAAACATATTAACACAACAACGCGACCTCTCTCCATTTCTTGTGTATGTCCAGCCCCACGCTATTAGCTTGGAGGCCATCGCGTTTGTCGACCGCTGCCAGAACGGTCGGCCCGGAACGGTCGCTCCTCCGCCGCCAGAGAGGCGGCCACCGAGCCACCGGCGTCGGAGTTCCGGGCGGCACCTGCACCAGGTGAGGCACCAGGTCGACTCTCCGGCATGTTTGAGGGTCTGAACAAAGGTGAGTTTTCTAGGGTAGGGTCATAGAAACCAGGGCACAGTGGATGATGTAAGGTTAGTGAGAAGATGTGAGAAGTGAGAAAGGTGCTCTAACCCAAAATAGTGATCATCTTTTACCAATCTGTTATTGGCAATGTGATAATTACATCCTAGGTGGGTTCATGGATTATATTATCCCTTTAACCCACCTTTGACTTGGGTTTGGTGAATAAAGATGGTCTATGATGTTGTACTTTCATCATGGGTGGGGGGATCCTCTGGTTGATGAAGAGTACGCTTGGTTCGACAAACAGGTCCACGGTTTGCCGGGTATTATAGTGGATTGAAATTATATTCCTTCTCCCCAGATTTTAAAGGGTTGTTCTTGCAAGAAGTACTCACTGTTAGCGACCATGGTCCATTCTTATATCCTAGAGGTAGAAACCCAGGGTTGCAGCGACAGTGGAAAGTGAGAGTCGCCTTGATTGGCTTTCAAACACTTGTGTTAGGACCTGCAGCATATAACTGCAGTTTATATTGTAAATTGTAATATGTGTCCGAGAAACAAACACAACTACAATCAACTACATACCATTTCTGCTGTTATCCGCTGTTGACGCATCACATCGGCGCCCCGTTCTATCCCACCCGACTCGGCCACCCCATCGGCGCCCTCTGATCCGATCTGGCCTCCTCCCAGTGCCAAAGTTCGCCTGAGAGCATCGGTGAGGGACTCGGGCGCACGGAGGGTGGAAGGGAAAAACATCGTTGCTGGGAACTGAAGCAACACACACACACATTCTCCAGCAATTTTGATCAATTTTGTTTTTCCGGCCCCATGCCTGGCCACAAGAACATCCTTTCGACCAAGGTTCTTGGGGAAGTTTGTTTGCTGGGATGTTTATTATGGTTGTGTCATGTCATTTGTTTGGTATATGCACAGAAAACAAGAGACCTTCTTGTCTGCAATTCCCGCGACTTGTTCATTCGATCAGTTCATTCACCTCAATTCACCTCTTGAGGTACTTACTGCCTCAGTAAGCCATCACGTAACCACCATTCACTGCTGTCAGAAAAACAACCTCTTTGTGTGTAGTGGAGACCGCTTGGCCGCTACCTCAGCGGCGGCCTGGTCCGGGTCTTAAAGGTTGACAAATATAGGAACACCTATTGACATATAATAATAATATATTGTTGCACGATCATCCGAAGCCTCCCCTCCCCACCTCCTGGCCCCAGCCACGGCTCGCGGATGCTCGCGGTGTCCACCCCGTCCGGCCAGTTCCACTGGGTGATGCGGACGTCTGGCTGGCGGTTCCACGGTAGGTGGAGGCCCAAACGGAGCCCAGCTGAAAGGTCTGGGGCCTCGGCTGCGGCGGAAACGCCGGGTGACGCGTTAGGTCGAGGTGGTTCTGAACGGACCGGACAGTCTTCCGTTCACCTCGGGTCGGGTCCGGGTCCGGGAGGCGTCGAGGTTGGGACGTTTGGGACATGGTGTCTTGTCTGCCAACTCAGTTGGATTCGAATCCAGCTCGGCATTCGGCCTCTGCCGACAATTCTTTCAGAATGTACCATCCAATGCATGGCGGTCGACTGGGTTCTTTGTCATGTCACCCTGGGTGCCTGTGGCTCAGAATGTGGCCCAGCCTATACAGCTCTGTTTGGTCTGGGGACGATATCTATGTTTCAATTTGGGGTCGGAGAAGAGAAGGAATCCAGGATCTTATCAAAAAGACTCTAGCCACCTCTATAGCCTATACCTATGGATCAAACTGGCCCCAGGGCCAGGAATAGATTCTTGAACTCGGTGCTCTTTGTGTGCCAAGGTGAGGTTTTGTTTGTTGATGTGCACTATATAGTTGCAAAACATGACCCAGTTCAGGTTCAGGATACTGTACCTGGTTCGACAAGAGATTCTAACAGGCCGCCAGTCTTGTCTTGGCATACTGGATCGCCCCTTTCAGGCTTAAGAAATGGTCGGATCATTGACCTTCAACATGAAAAGGTTCGTGGTGACATCGAGGCAAAGCAATTCTCCCCACCAAGCCATACAAATGTACTGATACGCATGGAGGCACCACGGGATCTGCCCGGATGTTGCTCTTTGGGACCCCATCGCCCACTGAACTACCGACAAATGTGGATCAATTGGTCACCCCTCCAATAAGGTGCTGTTACCGGATCCCACAGTGCGGATCCTCGGATCTCCCAGAAGGTCAAGCAGAAGGTCGTTCGCGAGACCAGCAGTCGAGCGCACCCGGAGGTGACGAGACGGCGATTTGCCGAGGCAGCGGTGACTTCACCACCCCCTTTTTGATCCGATTCATGTCCGATTCATGTCGGTTCACTCGATCCCTCTTTTCAGTGTTTTGGTTCAAACAGGGATGCTTAGAAAGTCTTATTAGAAACCATATTGGTCGCTCTACTTGGCATCTTCGCCCGTGCCTCTGAAAACCGCCCGGTGTGTGTTTTTTCGACCGATGCGCACTTCGGTGGCTGCCGCCCTTCGGTGTTTCTCTCAGCCGCCCGAATCGGGTGCCCAGCAATGCAGTGCTCGCCCAGGATGACGTGGAGATCTCGATGAGAGGACGGAGAGAAAGACAAGAGAGGTTTCAACATATGGCGACCAAAGACGTTCAACATGTTTCAACCACTCTTTTGGGGGTTTCAACTTGGTTCAACCACTCTTTTGGGCTTCAACAAAGGCATGGTCATTTGGGGGACCGTCCAACTAAGAGAGACAGAGAGGATGCGACTGGAGGTAACTGGGGTCCAACTACCCCCGGAGGATGCATTTAGTTGGAGTCCTAGAAGTAAAGGTGGTCGGTGGTGATTGAGTACACCGCAATTGTTCCTGCCAGAGAGGGGGTTCTATTTTGGGGGCATAAGTGCGGTCTTTGTTCCCCAAACATACATCATCTAAGGGTGGAGGTGGAGGCTCACAAACAGTTTCTTGATTCACCACGTTTGTTCCACGCCACACAGCTCTTACTACACTATTATCATATTACATTTCTGGTCGTCATAGACACTTCTTCTGAAAGATCCTCTACAAGAAGGTCAGGGCGCAGGTCTATGCCAGCAAGGAGGGTCAATTCCAACAGGACATCCAGCTCAAACACTTTAGCAGAAGATTCTCTGAGTCTCACTCCGTTCGAACTGGCTGATTCCCACCCCAACGGCTGGTTCCGTTTTGGAGCTAGCCAACGGCCGGTGAGTCCCTCGCCTGCATGGGTCGAAACTCGATATCTGAGAGTGGCTTGTTCTTGACCTGTCGGTAGTCTGCCTGGGGCACGAAGGACAAAAAGCGCCGCAGCCCAAAAGAAGAGCATTGGTAGAGTTCAGAGTAGTTCCTGAAATCGATATTATGTACAGTAATATATATATATAGTATATGACATATGATCAAACATTATCATATATATATATATTCCTTCATGCATGTAATTTCAAAGGCCATATGATAGGATTAGTAATTTTATGGATGACCGCGGTTGGGATTATCAAGCCTTTCAAGAGCCAGCCCAACCGCTGCATCCAAGGGCCCCAAATCCCAGAAGGGGCCAAGATCGATTCCTTAAAGAAACTAGCAACAACCAAAATAGCAACAACCGGATAATCCACCATTGACAAGTTCCTTCATATTCTTGCTAGTGGTGGATTGTCTGCATTCATTCTCATCTATGTTCATTTCATTTCAGTTACTCTTTGGTGGTTCACTCTTCGTGAATGTTAATATATTTATCACGTTTAATATCACAATTAATGATCCCTTGCTACACCTATAATTGTATTGGTTATTTGTTTTCAAAGAACCAGTGTTACAATAAAAATATGGATCCTGTACACCATTATTAAATTCCAGGGATGAACAGCTATCAGTTTCATTACTGATATTTCATCATGGACCACCCATCTATCAATAATTTTATCAGGGATTCAAACAAGCAACAAAAACCACGGCGAACAAATCTGCTGACCAAAGTGCCGATTTCCGTGCCAGGGACAGCAGCAGCGAGAGGGTGGCCGGAATGAAGCTGGGCCTTAGAGCCCAAGAAGGAGTGCTGTTCAAATCCAAAGGATGTACCCTCGTCCTTCACAAACCTGAAACCACCTACCAGTTTGGGGATGCGGAAAATGATGTTCCTAACTACCCACAAAGGCTCAGCAGTGACTGACCATGTACGATCATGTACGTTGTTTCCGGTATGTTGATGCCACCAATGTGTGTGGCTTTTCAGAAAACACAGGTCATTCCTGTGCTGCAAACGAAAGAAGCATGCCGCCAGCACAAAAATGGATTCCTGGCAAACAAGGCTGTTGTGGTGACACGCAGCTGTTATGCAGCTGTTGCAATCTTCTTTGGAAGAGCTCATCACAGGTGGCCCTTGCCAAATGCAGGTGCCATATCCATGTTTCCTTGTCTTCAGTTTACATCAGTACATTCCTAACAAAGACTGGATTGTGTAACCAAACTTGAGGCCGAGGGTAGATGACGAAAGCTAGCAGGGGTGCATTCGGACTGGTGGGACATCAAGCGGAGTGAGGCAAATGCTCATGAGGTAAAACGTTGTGAACATGCAAGACACACAAACAGCAATGACACAGCCAACCTTAGAATTGAAGGCCCCGATAATTAAGGAAGCGTGGCTGGACTTTGCCACACTGTTCGATGCATCCGATGTGTTCACGAACCTGTGAGCTTGTTGAATCTGTTGCACCGTATCCCAAAACCTCCACGGAGGAGTTGAACCAGTGTGGATGCCATAAGAGGTGCCCAAAAGGTGTCCCAGAGGCAAAACAAAGCTGCTTGCATGATTTGTTTGGTTTCTTCTATCGATGTCGATGTCATGAACATGTGAGCTTGTTGAATCTGCTGTTGCATCGTCATGTATATGTAATGAGGGACTGAAGAAAAGCAACGCAGCATCATGAGCATCACGGGAAGTCACAAACCAGGCGTATCAGATACACCTGGTTTATGTATGTTTGTTTGAGCATCTTTGTCGAGTGAAGTGTCAGCCATATGCACTGAGATGCCGAAGGAAGCTCAAAGGCACGTGTATCTGATACGCCTGGTTTCTGACTTCCCGTGATGCTCATCATTGAAGCCTTGAACCCTCGCGTAAATTTCATGTTTCATGCCCCCCCTTCCAAACTCAAACAGTGGCCTACTTCACCTGCCACCTAAACATAGCACTATAGCACGTACCGGAAGCGTCCCAGGGGGGAGTTGAACCCGCGGGGGGGGGGGGGCCCCTACACGTGAAGTTTTCACGTGATTCATGATTCTCGAGGCTGCGAGCCCTTGACTTGCTAAAGCAAGAGCAACTCCAGCTAGCTGATGCTAGCTTTCGTGATTTTCCCCCAAAACACCTGTGTCTGTTGTTCACCCACATCAACAGCTTCCCAAACGGTTGACTTTTCGGGTGTTGAACGGGTTAAACCAGAAAAGTCGCCTGGAGATTAGTTCGCCCAGAATTCGTAAGCGTGTTTCCTTGCAGCCCCTGGGACTCTCTTACTCCAGGAACCTGCAACTTCACCTGCCCGACATGCCATTGAGAACTTGAAGCAACATAACATTCAAGGAACAAACAGGTGTTTTTCTTCAAAATGATGGCTGAATTTGGAGTTTGAAGACCCGAGCCGTGTGTTGAATTCAGAGGTCGAGCACGATGGTGGCTGTTTCACCGTCTGACCCAGCGGCTCATGTTCGGCTTTGCCGCCCAGGCGAAGGCAAAGGTCAGCCTCAGCCGTTGGCAAGGAAAGGTCTTCAGGTTCGGTTTGGTTCATGAAC
The DNA here is from genome assembly GCA_963970005.1 of Durusdinium trenchii. Taxonomy (NCBI): domain Eukaryota; class Dinophyceae; order Suessiales; family Symbiodiniaceae; genus Durusdinium; species Durusdinium trenchii. The sequence goes on along the minus strand of CAXAMN010022951.1, from coordinate 509,792 downwards.
AAACAGAGAGGCTTCGGCCTTGATCCATACAGAGCATGATGACGAAATCCATATTCCCACAATGGGTCCCACAAAGATATGAGTGTATAGATTATGTATTAAAACAATAGCTTACCGTATGGAAACCAAGTTCCAGACTTTACATCCGTTGACATCCACCCAGCAGTATCTCAAATCCTGAGCAATAGTCTTTTTCATTAATTAATCACATGATTGTGCAACATGATAAGACATATTAATATCCACTGACATATCATGATAAGACACCCCCTGTCCGATATATGACTCCCACAACTCCCGTCCCTCTCGTCCTCCCGGCCTGTTCCTTCGTCCGCTCTCTTCCCAGGTCCCCAGGCCACACGTTGCGCGGCATCCCCGCTCAATTGGGCGTCCCACCAGTCTCGTGCCTCGACTGGGACGACGTCAATCGGGTCGAGGCAGAGAGCCACACACGCGGCAAAGGCTGTGGCACTGGGAAGCAACACAGGTGGGAACACGCATGAAAGAGAGCAAAACGAGGATGAACAAAATGAAGTGGAGAAGCTTCTACGAATCACACCAGGCCACGGCACAATTGGGCAATCGACCCGTCCGGTTGCGTTTCACGACCCCCAAAACCTGCAAGGACTTGTGGCGTACATGAGCGCCCCGGGTACCTCCATTGGTCCACTTCGGCCGGTTTCTGAAGGGTTTCTAAAATGGTTGTATCATGTTGTATCAAAAACAAGAAATCCGATGGTAGTGTGACACGATCTAACACCTTCAACCGGATCCCGACATCTAATTGGCTGAGAAGGCTTAGCACTTTACCCTTTACATCACATCCAGCCCTGAAGTCTATAGTCAGGTATGTGAAGGAAAGGCTTCGATGCATCCTGCATTGGGCGTTCATTGTGATACGGAGCTTCTTGGTTGGCATCAAACCGATACTTCAAAAGAGATTTAGCAACCTCTTTAATTTGGCTTTCGAATGCATTCGGAAAATACATATATACGGCCTAAATGGTATACCCGCGCAAACCTGCTTTCGGAACCCAAGTCTTTCGAGGCTTTGTGCACCCTGTTTCTTATGGAGGAATGATGTGTATTTGCGCTATCGCCTCAGCCCGGAAGTGTCCGACCGTATGCAGAGGGAACGCTTATTGCCTGGAAGTATTGATGGATCATGGATCATCTGGATCTAAGGCTTCCACCGTTCCTTTACCATGTGGCAATTTGACTGGAAGTTTATGACCGGTTGAGAGTTGGAACATGGTTGGCCTGAGACTATCGAACATGCTGCAGCCGCAGTGCTCCGTCTCCCAATAGGGCTCTGGGTCATCTGTTATGGTTTGAGTGCAGTATGGAGGACTCCAAGTTGTGATAAGTTATGATAAGTTCAGGGAAAGTTCCATGGCATATCAGTGGCTATCCACATGGTCATGCATCTGTCTTAACTCTTGACTGCTTTTGTCTAATTGAGTCGGCGTTTTATACATTTATTATACAAAAACCAAGAAAACTCATCCACACCCTGCGTTGGGAGATATGTTGGGCCCTGTAACAGTCAGGTCAAGGTCAGTGTGCAAGCCAAAGTCATGTCCTCCTCCCAGCAAGCGTATGTTCCATGAGCGACCTGGCCCAGCTGAAGTGAAGTTGATTCATACTTGCTGAAGTGGTGCCCACCTTCTTCTATCCATATGCTGGGCACCCAGGAGCCAATCGTCTTCAAATTCCGCCAATCGCAATGCGGCTGCATGTCTTGTTCCATTCGTTGCCCTGAAGCCTGACCGGGCTGTCTAGCTGTCTCGCTTTGGTTGATTCTCCCTCCTTAGTCTGCTCCATCGCCTTCCCAGCTGCCAAGACATCACTTTGTCACCCACCGTCTGCACCGCGCGGTCTCGAACGGATGGAATCGAACGGATGACCTGCGGTCTCAGCAGGTGGAGGTCACTCAACGCACCAGCTGAGGCGAAAACCAGCTTCTGGGTCGGACCCAAACACTCCATGTATGTCATACATACATTGGGGTGGATTCAGGGGTCAATGTAGGCATATATGGCATACATGGAGTGTCTGGCTGAGGTCTTCCGGGTCCAATGGATCTTCCTTCCGGGTACTGGGTGTCCAGTGTCCTCGCCGCATCACGTTTGGCAGCCGTGACATCTCCACGGAGTCCGGCTCACCTTCTTTCAATACGAGACCTGCCAAAGTTCGAGCTCGCCTAAGCTAAAGCTCATTGACGTCAGGTTTTTGGCAACCTATGAGGAATTGGGCGGCATGACCCTCCGATTTGTGGATCTGGGCAACGGACTCGCGCAGGTTGGGACAGGTTGATTTTGGGTGTTAGCTGTTGGGAAGCTTTGACTTCCAATTTATGAGGGCACGGTTGAATGATCCCCTCATGCAATTCAGGAGGTATCAGGAGGGTATAGATGGTGATGTGCCCGGCCCGTCAAACCCAAAGCACCAGGAATACTACCTTGCTTGCCAGGCAAATGAACGCTTGCATCGGCATGTTATTCATGTATAATATATAGATGTGTGTATATTATATACATACGTGTTTAAATGGCAGTTTCAGTTGGGAAGTTGGGCGGTTGGTCAACATGGCGTTCATTGGCCAAACAGTGGACAAAAAACTGAGGTTGAACATTCAACCAACATCAACCAACACCAACATCAACCGTTTTCCAAATGAATTACCTTTTCCAATTCAACCAATCTCCCAAGAGTTTACCCCGAACTGGATCTGGTTCAATGTCATAGTGTTTCCCAATGTCTACAGGACCTCGTTCCCTTCCTGATCGGTTCAATCACAGTGAGTTCATCTCTCAGGATCCCTGTTAGTTACTCGATCTGTCGCTCCGAAGGCCAACTCTGCAGGAAATCTTTGAGGTACCAGGCATTTCTATCATGTTTCAATTCTGGATTCGATTAAAAGCTGTTTTAGAGATTGATCTAAATCCCGGATTGCATCTGGAATCCTGAAGTAGAATATGTTATAATATATTTAGAACAACATCATTGTAAAAAAGTAACAATACTATAATTAACCATAAAAGTAAAGCATTATAAAGCCTTCAATATAAAAAAGAACAAAAAGCGGATCGTGGATCTACGAAGTGGCTGCCTGATCGTGGACCTGAGGTTTCCCAGGTTTCCCCTCACCCCGTATGGAACTGATCGTGGCGATTTCACCCGTGAACACCTCCTTCCCAACGGTCCAACGGCCCCGTCCGTCGTCGTCTTCCGATGGACCGCCCGAAGCTCGGCACCCAGGCGGTGGACTTCACTTCATCAGCCATCTCCTGAACCGCCTGCGGGAGCGGGAGTAGGCGGGAGGAGTGACCCCCCCCCACTGACGCGAGAAACATGCTTTGTCCCTTTGGCGGGGCCTTTCATGGGTGTTAGAGGGGGATTGCACATGGGAAATCCACTGGTTGATGTCTGAAATCCAAATCCAGCGACTAACCTGGAACCAAATCCGTCCGACATCAGCCGTAGGCCGTGCATTCATCTCTCTTCTTGACATATCCAGAACCTTAAGGAACCAGGGGACCCGACTTTGTCACCTGGATCTCACTTACCTGCCGATAAGACCCCCATTGGCCCATGGGTTTGGATTGGCTTGCGAATGGGTGGTGCATGTCCCTACAGATGTCCCTTCTGAAGCTCTATCGGAATCAATCGCAAAAGTGTACTCCATGCATTGGAAGTACATCCCTGGGTCTATCAAAATGGAGTTTACTTGAATGTGTCAAATGGATGGTTCATGATAACCTCTACGACTCTGTAAACTCTATTTATTGTATTCTTTGGAAGCTATAGCCTCTAGGTGCTTGAAACGTGGCCTTGAGGTACTGCTTCTACAAACCGACATGGCAGCTGAAAATGGGGGGACGCAATTGTGTTGCACTGTTGTAGGAGTCAGTTCGTGCTGCAGCAGGTTCATAATCATTGGCACTCTTTCAGTGAACATATTGCAGCTGTTGCGGCTGATGCCATCAAGCCCAAGCATCCTGACCGACACTTTGCATATTTTTGCAATACGCGTGCAACGGATTGCAACGGTGGTTTCTCAAACGATAGTTGTCACCGCATCCTGAGAAGCGAGCATATATGGCCCCAAAAAGGACTTCTCCACGAAACTGTCTGGACGCCATGCAACGAGCTGGACCTGGCGCTGAGATGGCTGTGAACTTCCGGGGGCTGCATCTGGTCAGGCGGCCGTTCCGTCGGGGACGCCCTTGGAAACCGGATGGCCCCTGAAAAAATCTGGCAGCCACGGAAAATAGATGAGACATGGTGAACATAGGCTGTTCACCTCCATCAAGCCAGAGTTTCTCAGGGTGAAAATATCAAAGTTTGGAGCTGGTGCCGGCAGCGATAGGACGGCATGCCAAGCAGCACAAGGTGCGGCCGCCTGTCGTCATCGAGAGAACAGAGTCCAACTGGTTTCCCGCAAGTGTTAGCGACCAAAAGGATTTGTTAAGGAGTCTGATCCAGGCATGGACAGTGTATGATGGGTCTCCAAGCACTTCAAGCGCTGCTTGGATGGGGATGCGTCCAATAAAAGCTAATGAATGTCTGGAATCCATGCAGACTGGAAGGCACGCTTCGTACTTCTGACTTCTGACGGCGGAATCACTTGCAAAAACAGGCAAAGTTGGCGAAGTCCTGGTTCAGCCACCACGGGCGGCTGATGCGTAACTTTCGGAGAAATTGGCCCCCCCCAAAAAGGCCAACAACGACATCCGGTTCGCGACAAGGGCATGGACACATCCGCAAAACATGTGAAGCCATTGGACCGGCATCAACACTGCTTTGGTATCCCACCGATTGGATATCCCATGTTCTTCCAGCCGGGCATTCCTCCTCGAGGAAGAAAACTTCAGTCCTGGACACTCTTTTGGCTCAAAGAACACATATTCGGTATAGTGACTATTTCTCCTATAGTGAGGTACATTCCTGGAAATTTGCCCGGTGTTCTGGCATGACCTAAACTTTCTACAACGGCCTCAAGGTCAATGACATGCTTGACTGCTATCTTCCCGCCGCCACGTGGGGCCCGTCCCCTCGCCTGTGCTTTGACGTCGCCCAGTTTCAACGTCAAGGCCTAGCCGTTTCAGCGACCACGTCACAGCCGGAAGTCGACCGTTGTCGCCGGTCGCTGGACTGTGAACCATCGGATCTTTGAGACCACTCTATATATATATATATATATATCAGGTGAGCGCTCAGGTGAGCGCTTGGCGTCACGTGAAAAAATACAGGCGCCATGAGCCATGAGCCGGATGGTGGTTGGTCTTCCATGCTTGATGAAGCTCTTTTCCAAGATGTCCTCATCATCTTAGTTTCTATACTCTTGGGTAAACATAAGCGAAGCAAGCCTTACACCTCCAGCAATGCAAGGCCTGGGCCCAGGCATGAGGTGTCGGGACAGAACATGTTCCCCAAAACATGAATTCCCGATGTATCCAATATGTTCCATGGCGATCCATGGTGCCTATAGACGACCCATTGGTTTTGTGGGGGTGCGGACCACCGCATCGACGTCACCTCGGCGACCGCTCGTCGGACCACCGCGATGACCAAAGCACATGCACCTCCTTCACTTGGCGCCACTCGTCGGAGACTGCAGCGCGCACCACGAAACCCAAGACGCCTGGAGCTGCGACGCGACGGAGTCGACCCTCGACATGTCGTAAATACCTGCTAAATACCGCTGAAGATGTCTTCGTCTTTACACTTGGCTGCGGACTTTGATGGTAGATTTCTTTCCGTCGAAACCTTTCCAGCAAAATCCAAAAGAGTCCAAATATGTCCAAATACCTGCTACTAATAACCATCCTCAGAACCTCACCCGGTGCCTAATTGTCTCAAGTGTAACCAAATCAGTGTCCAGCGCCTTGAAATCAAGGATCGGACCAGGGGAGATCCACCACATTATAGATATTACAGAATAGTACAGACAGGGCACCCCCAAGCAACCGATGGCTTGTAAACCTCACACCAAAATTTGGATTTTAACATCTTTTAACTGAAGAGGGGAATCCCCCTCCCCAGAATCTCAGTCTTCAGTCTTTCACCTTCTCAGCCTTCGATATTTCCCACTGTGCAAACAAATACAACAATGCCCCACCCAACGACCAGCCCAACCCCCGCCCCGTCCCATCGGGTCCGTGTCACCTCACTCCACGCCTTCGGCCACTTCGCCGCGCGCGACGTCCGGGCGGCGCTCGCACACGCCGATGCACAGGGAGAGCCTCGGTTTCCCCGACCGAGGCATCGGCGCAAGCCCGTTTGCGAAGAGGGGGGGGTTCGAAGGGAACGTCAGGTCTTTTTGGGTCTTCGGAATGCAGACATCACCCACAATCAAGCATAATACCTAGATCCACCTGGTGGACGAAAGAGTTACCGCTTTCCATTGTGGCAAGTTTTTGGCCACCAGAATGGACCATTGCCGTCATCCAAAAAAATTGCCAGCAGAAAGACAAAACACCACATTCCATATCATTCCATATATGGGGAAGGATGGCGCATGTCTCCTCCACACCAGGCTCAAGGATACTCAGTTAGATTCCCCAAGCAACACACCAAACCCCCACACTCACCTCCACGATAACATCATCGCAGTCCCAAATCCCTGACCGCTCTACGATTCCCATTCCCAAATTTACCCAATATACCCAACTTCTGGTACTGAAGGTCACTCTCCAAGGTGATTGTGCAAGCTCTGACAATTGACCACCCCTTACAAGAGTCTTTGTGCTCATGTGTATGCTACACCCTGATAAGCCAAGCAATTTCAGTGGTCCATGGTTGACAAATGTTGCCAAAATGATTACGGAAATTTACGCCACCATTTTTCCGGCAAATTTTGCGTATGACACTCAAGAACATATTTCCAAATGTTGTGCTGAATGCTCATCACTCTCTTTCAGAGAACTCTGGAGCACGAAAACAAGTTATGAAACACTGGTTGGTACTCTTGCGGAACGACCAGCCGTTTCGAAGCTAAAACATAGTTCAAGCACTGCACCAATTCCGCATCTTCCCAAAGGTTACCGGTCGGTATGCTGACAATAAGTTCACACATTGGGGTGCGTTGATCAACCTTCGGCGTCTGACACAATTTTCCCCAACTTCGAGCCAACAAACGCCGCCGCAAAATCAAGAAGCGCCGCAGCTTTACAATTTACGCCGCCGTACGGTAAAAAGTGCCTCATACGAAGATCTACGTATATAGTTGACTCACCATCAACGCCGGTCTCGCGACGCAGCCAAGCTGCAGTTCCTTCTCAAAGGCGATTCGCTGCTCACTGCTGTCGGCCCTGCTGGCTGTTCATGCTGAAGCCGAGCGTGTGTGAAGTCTATCGAATGGACAATTGCAGGGAGGTCAACCGATCATGATGTTTTGGGAGGTTTCGACCACAGCTATTGGCATCCAAGAGAGGGATTCGTCCTGGGGTCAAAAACTGGGGTGGATCTCAATTGTAGGACTCTTGTTTGGTTCTTAGCAAGGACATGCATAGAGTAAAGCAGCCACCTGCACCTGTTAGTAACCCCCTCCAAGGAGTCAAGCTCCTGATCCCTCCGTGCGCAATCGAAAAAGCCAAAAAGCTTTTCGTACAAAGACAACGTCATGTCTCCACGTCGTCCTGGCGGATCCTTCGGATCTCCCAAGCACACGGAACCGCCGTCACATGGAAACGTCGTCTTCACGTTCCCTGGCACCGTTTTCCGGTCTGTGGAGCAATGGAAGTGACAGTTTCCTGAGTCCTTATCCATGATTCCTTATCTTAACCCCTTTTCCACCACTTCAGTTTTCGGTTGAACCAAGCTCTGGCTGGGTCAACGCTCTTCACCGCCGCAGACGCTCCCGCTCGGCTCCCGCACGAAGCGTTCTCTCGTAGAGTGGCTTCCGCCTGGCATCCCGGTCAAGATGGAAATCGAAGAACCCACAGGTGATACGTTAGCTGATCCCCAGCAAACTTACATGGAACCTCAAAAAATGGACGCTTTCGACCATTTTCCTCTGCAACCAAGTGGTTTTAGGGTTCCATGTTAATCTGCAGGGGAGTAGATTTGATTAATGGATGTAAGATTATGCAAGGTTTTCTGATGCTTTCTCTATCACAAGTACACCTGTGAAGACCCATTGAATCCGATAGCATTTAATGTTTATCTGTCTGCCTGTGGATGTCTGGCGTGCCTGCCTCACCTCCAACAGCCAGGGCTGCTGAGAATACTGAATACCCAGCTAGCTTATTTGCAAACGATGTCTGAGAGGCATTGAGCCGCTGCAAGTCTTGGAATGCAAGGCCCGGGAAGACAGACTGAACATGCTTGTGAACAATTGTAAGGTGCCAACCACCCAAAGGGTGGTTATTAGATATTATTAGATGGAACATACATCTTCAGGGGGGTCTATCAACCACCCTTTGGGTGATTCTGGTACAGTATATGCCACTTGTTTCATCAAGCTCGGGTTCCTTCTTTTTTGGAAAATGGGGATTAACATCTCTCCTTAAGCGATCCTGTTCACCTGGCCGGCTCCGTCGCGGCGGCCAAGTGGCTGATCGTTCGGAATGGACAACTGACCTATACTGGTTCTTCAAGGACTATTTTCAAAGAAGAGCCCTCCAACACACTCGGCCTTCGATTTCGGCCGAACAGGAAAATCCTGTTCAGCTTCTTCCGGTGAGTCCAGCCAGAATTTAAATCCGTCCATCGGCCTCGAGCATGAGGCCTAAGCAGCTCAACAGCACTTCGTCCTGGTTGCAGGACGACGGATCGTCCAGGTTCCCGGAGGTGATGGTCCGGGTGACCGTCCGGGTGACCCCCCGGTTTGTTGAACGCCGAGCTAGTTATACTTTGACACCCACCATATTACAACTTATGTTGTTCAAAGACCCGACTTCGGCATAGTCTCCCACAACAATGATTATTCAATTAAATACATTGGCTAATGATGAAACCGCATGAAACCGCTAGTTGTGCGGATATTGTGGCCACAGCTCAAAACATCTAGCAGTAGCATCCAGGACGACACACGATGAGTGTGTCACATTCCTGGTGTTCACCAAGCATGCCACTCGAACGTCGCATCGTGTGCCTTCTTGCGCTACGTGAAGGACCTTCGACAATCAAACCCTGAATGTACCGAAAGGGTGTGATTGTAAACGCCTATGTTCCCCCTTACACTAAGTTGTCATGAAGGAACTATAGTCTACGGATCCTGATACGTCTTAGGAGGGTGCGCTGGGTAATCCTCTTGTGGATGAGTTTTGGACGTCGCATGAGAACAGTATAGCCCAACCAAATCAAGCATGTTCACATCGTGGAAAGTCATCGTCTCTGCTCAATCCAAAAGTGTGTGTGTGTGTCTCTCTACAACGGCTCTAGCACAGTACCACCCCTCTCCCCCCACTGGGCATCCCACATCCAAGCGGTTGGCCACCATGTTCGCCAGGCGCCCCGTGGCCAGCTGCGTCGAGGCGTCCCGGCTTTGCAGCCCACGACGCCAGACATCGCTGGCACGGAGCGTCAGCAGCAGCTCCTCCAGGCGGTTTCGACCTCGGGCGCACCGCAGTCCTCGAAGTGCCTGGCATGTGTTTGGGACCCCCAAAAAGCTGTTAGGACCCCCCCAAAAGTGTTGGAATGGAGGAATCTGTGCTTGGTTGCTTTGGTGCGGTCTTTGCTTTGACTACGCTTTGATACCAATTTAGCTATGGTCACCACTTGGTTTGACAACTACACTTATGATTTCTAGGTCTACAACTTTTGCAAGCCAGTGGTTCCCCAGCACCACTCAAAACCAGGCAACACCAGGTGTTCAGGCTCCAAATACATCTTGCTTTTGATGGGTGACCAGTGATCACCCCTGTGTTGTCTTCATGATTTTGGGGGAACCCTGATTGAAAGTCCATGGCACAAAACGATCGGGAACTTAAAACATGTCTGCCGGCAACTTGCCCTGAAACATGAGCAATTTCCAGCAACCATTCTTACTTTGGAGGTACTATACTGACTTGATGTTCCACTTTGAAGTAGAGGTCATGGGATGTCATGAGTCATGGGTCTTCCTCTTGGGCCTTCGGCGCCACTTGGGTCAATCTACTTTGGGTTCGCTTCAGGGCACGCCCAATCCCGCGCCAAACGTCCAGACTCGACTGACTTTGGCATCTTTTGGCTGCAGAAAAAATCCCAGCATGTTTTGGCCGCCTTGGCCGCCTTTGGCCCTCAAAAGAGATAACGAAAGGTAAGCACACACACGCTGTCCTTTTGAGGGAGCTCGCTGTCCTTTCGTCGCCGAAGGCTTCGGGACGACCCACTGGCGCTCCCGGCGCACCGCGCGCACCGCATCGCCCGTGGGGCGCGGGGGCCGTCGCCTGGCGGAGCGGTCGACGACGGTGACCGATCGCACCAAGCACAGCTGGAGTAAAACCATGAGAGGTTGAGGATGTATGATGATGTATGAGGATGTCAGGATGAGGTTGAGGTTGTTTTGGCGTTTTGGTCATGAACAGGGAGAGGTTTTTGAGGTTGACAAGCACCAAAGCCAAGGCTGGTCTTGAGATATTCTTCTAACTTCTCAGTTTTCAGGGGCGCACCACAGGGCCCTGCCCCAGTCAATCGGTAGTTGGGCTTGACGCGTTGATTGACTTTTTTGGAGCCAATCAGTGTGGAGTCCGGGACAGGAGCCTGACTTGGCATGCGACAACCGGTCTTTCACCTCCCAAGATGGAATGTTTGGGAACGGCGCAGCGACTCAAAGACGTATAGGCACTGGTACTCACTGGTGAGTTCCATGAAGAAAGACCCTGTAGGAGTTCTGGGTTGAGTCATTGTAGGTCATAGATTGCAACAGAGAGCTACTTCAAATTACTAAAACTTAATAGACCAAGTTCTTCAAAGTAACCCAGGAAAACCAAGGTTTGCCTCAGTTTGATATCGAAGCACCCCAAAGAGCTCCAGACTTTGGAACCTGAATCCGAGGTCACTTTCAGGAATCCAACGCCAGTTCCGGGTTGGTCTTTAACCCCAACTCAAGTGAATCCATGTTGCATTCTGGCGGCCTCCATTGCGGCCTCCATTCTGGAACTCCACATTTTCTGGCTCTCCATGAAGGAACTGGTGGCGAAAAGACACGCGTCTTCAGCCCATGTCCCCACCTCCCAGTCACATCCAATGTGCCCAGCACCGACTCATCAGGTTGCACACAGTCCCGACCTCATGAGGCAAGCGCAAACAGAAACTAGGTCCCATTTGGTGAGAGGTGTTTTTTTCAACGACCAAAAGCAAGTTTCACACAAGATCTGACTTGATGGATGATATGGATGTTCTCCTTTTCTGCAGAAGACTCATTTTCCGCCAGAGCCTCGGTCACAAACCCATTCACCAGCCGCTGAGTGATGATCGCACGAGCGCACTTCATGGAGATCGCTGGCAGGTTGCAGGGTTTCCAAACTTCGTCTCACTTGAGTGAAAACTGGATGTTTCTGATTCATGACAGAGTCGTTACGTGGATTCTTTTCCTTGATCTCCGCCGAAACCTCTTTTCCATGTTTTCCTGGAGGGCAATGGCAAATTATCTCAAAGGCTGCGAAAAAAGCGGCCCAAAACCATGATCCAGTGGATTCCCGATCCAAATGGGTGTGTAATAGTGTATAACTTGAAGTGTATTATACATAGGGAGACCTCTCAGTTTGACCCCCTATAGAGGAAGGACAATAAACCAAAACCCATTGGGTCTCCCTATCAAAATACACACCCAAATAGCACGTCAAGTAGAGTTCCCAACCCAGTCGGTCTGTAGGCATTTCGGTATATTTCGGTCGATATCGCCTGCCTCGCGGAACGGTCCGAGCCGAGACGACAGGACACCTCCTCCAGTCCTGCAGTCACGTGTCGAGCTACGTCTTGGGCTCCAGGCAAAGCTCCAACAAACCCGACAAGAGCGCGCGCAGCACCTGACCCGTCGAATTTCATGGCCGGTGAAACGTGGTACGAAACGCGGCGACCCGTTGACGTCGGCCCCGAGAAGATGGACCTTCAATTCAAGACGACAAACGAAAAACAACATGGGGATGTCACATAATATTGGACAGGCCATGATATTTCTACTGGGACCTCAGGCTAGGAACCTTTTTTGAGTTCTATGATCAGAACCATCCCCCAGTTCAATCACAAACTTTCATCACCTTGTTCTTATTCTCACCGTTGGGGCCCAAACTAATCCCATGAGGGCCAACAAACTTGGGAATCCAAAGACATATAGGGTTCCAAGCACCTCCGTTTCGATGGTGTTTGAGGTGAGTTTGAAGGTCTAACTACCCTCTCAGGAGGTAGTTGGAGTGTTAGGAGTTGACAATGTTGGCAACAGCTAAGTCTAAGTGATTTCCTGACCCACATATAAATATATTTCAGATACTTTGTTGATCGCTGTTTGCTGTGTACTGTTTGACGGGCGGTTTCGTGTGCAAGCAAATGACATTGCAGGCATTTACATATATTATATATATCGTTCTGTCACAAGATTAAACTATGAACCAGCAACGGGAGTGTCAGTTTCATTTCACAAACTCCTGATCTGGTGAGAAATGCACCTAGCTCACAAAAAGCTGGGCTCAGCAAAGGCCCGCTATTGGTTTAAGTCTATGCACCCCTTGGTGACCCAAGAACGACAACCCGATCTTCGTGATTTGGGGTGCAACCTTGGAACGACGACCTTCCGTGAAACCCAGTGGTATCCAAAGGTACTTCTGACAGCGCAGAACTTGAGACGTATCTTATTTAGTCAGGACAATCAGGCACAATACTAGCACACCTCTTGCGCGAAATTAAGAATTACACTCCCTGAAACAAGCACTGTTACGTGGATGGGATAGCCCCGATTTCGGATGACCATGAAATCCTCATCCCTGCAGGTTGTGCCATCCACTTCAATATGAAGTGCAAGTTGAACTGTCTCCTTGGGTATGCAAATGTCCTCGAAGGAAAGGCTGTGATGATCTGAAATGCGCTTCGAAGCAATCAACATCCCCTACAGGCCTGTTTGACCTCATTTTAGAGGAGTTGATCATGCAGAAACACTTCTCAGTGTGGTAAAGGATCAGATGTCCTTCTCTGACTTGGTCCATTGTGTCATTCTTTTTGAGGGGAACTCACTGTGTTCAATGATTTCAATCAGAGCTTTTGTTCAGCAGTTTTGTCCCACTGTACACCTGAGTCACGCTCTGTTTTTATCGTAAGGAGGTAGGGCGCCCGCATGGGCTCCAACCAAGCAGGGGACCGCGTACAGTAAGGCTTTTCAGGTCTTTCTTGCTGTGTCCATGCGAACTGCCTACACAGGGTTTGTTTGGTTCAACAGGCTTCAAAGGGTCAAACGATGTTCCTTCGAACTTGCAGAGTAGATGCTGGATGAAGGCGATGAAAACGGGACAGAAGATGACGAATCGCAGGGGCATAGGCGGCATGTGCTTATCTTCCTTTTTGGAGCAGCACCCATGCCAAGTCTTACAGCTGCACGTGACAGCAAGGGAGTTCATCCACCTCCGGTGGCCTCGGTGCCTGCATGTGTTTCAGTTCCAAATGTGATCATGGATTTGGCCAGGTGTTCGACCCTTTACATTTACATCCACCAAATGGATTGTATAGTAATTTGGTGTCTGAGCCAAAGTATTGAAGTACATTTGGTCTTCTACATGGATCTGCTCTGAGTCCCCTTTCCCATTGGCCAATTTTTTCGGACTCCTTGGATACAGTAGTTTGCCTGGAGTCTTGATCTGCATGCTTCGCAATTGTTCCACCCTGCAGCGCCCGCAGCCTTCAAGTTTCCAGTGGCTAAACGTTGAAGGACTCGTGCGAAGAGCTTTCTCCTGAGGTGCTTTCTCTATTGATTGGAGTTTTCTGCAGCATCTGCGCAGTTTCGCTTTCTCAGGGAAAGAACGTACAGGAAAGAACAGACCTGAATGGACCTTCGGATGCTTTTTAAGTGTTGACAAGGGCATGGATGTTCAATTGCCAGGAGTGTTTGTTACTTCAGCGCAAAATAGAGCTGGCAGGACCTCCGATTCCTTGCGCGCCGCCTGAAATAAGAAGTAACATCATGGCATTCTGGAAACCTTTGGTATCCATGCATAGAATAATACCTGTAATTTAGTATATTGTATGCAACACTCACACACACAAATACAGTACAGTAAGTAATGTACGAGTTTCTAGAATCAACTATCATCAAGTCACATGCCTTGGAGATGCCCTTTCCTTCTCCTCAGGAACGCCGGTCTCGGGCCGCTCTCCTGGGGCCGCTCTCCGTGCTCTCTGAAGCCTGGCGGTTCGTGGCCGGTGTGACACGGGAGATGTGAAGCCTGACGGTTCGCATGCGGTCACTGACCTCTGAAGGCAAAGTCAAACAAAACATGAAAAAAATACGCTGTGTTTTTCATCTTCCTTCCCTTCGGACACCATCCCCCCCAATCCAAGCACCTCGGCTCGCGCAGCCTATGCCCCGCACATCCCCAACCAAGTGGTGCGGGCAGGGGTTGCGAAACAATCCTTTTCAAGCGTACATTCGAAACATGCTCTGCAAACCTCGTTGATAGGTCGATTTGGCTCATATATTTTGAGGCCTAACCCAAGGTGCCAATTAGGTGGAGAGCAGGGGCCCGACGGAGTCGGGGCAAGGACATCAAGGACCCTCTGTATACTTCTCCTTCCTGGGGCTGGAGTGGGGGCTACTGCGTGCCCAAGCCGTTTTGGCTAAGTCTCGCTATCCTTTCTTGCCAGTTGTCCAGGTGTGAGGTGACAGTATTTATGAAAGCTTAATTAATGAAACCCCTTGCATACGCCTACGTTCCACATTAAGTATTCCAGACCCTCAAGCCTCATCATGTCCTTCAGGCATTTTGAGAATGCCGGACTTTTCTCGATCTGGTCACAGCTCTGTGGGCAACCCAAACTGACAAACCACACCATAACGACCCCCCCCCAAACAGCCAGCATTCCATGTTTCTTCCTGTCTTTCATTCCGCATCTGCCTTCTTCGTTTCTCTGCTCCTGAACTATGACTTTGGGGCTGTTTATCGATCCTGAGACAGCCTGGGTTATTGAATTATACTGACTCCCTGGCAATCACAGCAAAATTGATGCGAACATCCTCAATCCCCCCAGTATACTGCCAGTATACCTCCCCCAAAAAAGTGCAAGGAACCACAAGAAAGCAAGGAACCACACAATTCCAGCCGCTTCAAAACTCCTTATATGTCTCGTTATGTCTTAAGATCCTTAAGAAAGCTTATAAAAGCAGGTACCTCTCGAGCCAGTGAAAAGTCTTGCCAAACCTCTCCAGCCAGTGAAGTGAAAGTCGCCTCCAGCTCCTCAGGAGCGTCGGACAAGGCCCAGGGGCACATCCTGGGTGCACCGATCGAACTGTGAACCTCTCCGAAACCGGACTGCGGGACTGCGGGACCGGGTTCACCCGGAGCTTCTTTCAACTGTAACGAAAAGTGAGGCAAGAATTCACTGATCAACCAAACAGGTGAAGAAGCCGAGCCAAAGTGTGAGCTCAAATCGCAAAGTTTGGTAAACAAAAATCTGAGGAGGTGCGTGTTGCGAGGCTTTTGGTGCAGGTCGTGGAGGGGCTCTGCGCTTTCGGGTGGATCCATCCAGCTACAGCTGATCGAGCGGATCGGGTCCATCCGGCCGACGGAAGAATTCAAATTCACCACGGAACAACCGGCATTGTTGGAATCTATCCAATTCATCACTCTTTTGTTGGAGAAGGACGGAGTAAGGCATCTCTTTGTCTGTGAGGTTGATGGAAGCTGTGCAAAAGTGGCATGGAGTACTCTGACAACATGTGGGAGGTGTTGAATATTTACATACCTGCAACTCTGTGACATGTCTGTCTCTTGGACAGCTTTGTGGATGTAAAGGACAGCATGTTGAATAATGTGTATATATATATATATACACAAAACATTACAACACATATATACATATACACATCAGTCTGAAACATTTAGTTAAAGAACAGCTTGTTGAATAAAATGAATGAAGGTGAAACATTCTGAACAATGGCTAAGGACGGCATCTTGAATCAAATAAACAGGTGAAACCTGTTGAAGGTCTTGTTCTTGTTGAGCGATGTCTTAGTCTCCCTCTCTGCCTTCGTGCCGGGGTGCAGGAGCAATTGCTCGGTACACAGCGCTAAGCGTAGGCCGTCGCTGCGGTCCTGCAAACGCGCCTGGCAGCTGGTCTTTCGTGTGGAAAACAACGATCCAGTCATGCAAAGTAGGTGGTGTGGGTCCTGTAGCTACATCAAAAAGGAAGCCGTTCTCTTTTATTGGTAATTGCATGTTGGAGTCGAAAAGGAGCAAACATGACAGAAAATATTGCCTTGCACACTTTCGATATGACTATTCTATGATATTCTCCAAAACAAGAGGCTACTCCACCTGCATCTTCCTCCTGTTCCACCGTTTTTGTTCGTCCTATACTACCCGAATCGCCTGCGAATTGCTCCGACCCCGCCTGGATCGGGGGCGCTTCCACCAAGGCACAGCACTCCTGAAGGATCGAGCGACCTGACGGCGGGCGGACACCGAGGGTCATCGGCGGAAACCGATGCCGAAAGAACCGGTGAAAATCTGAGAGATGCGAAGACGTTGCTTGTTTATGCTTTTTGTTCTCGTTGGTGGAAGGGAAGGTCCTTCCCGGACGAAAACACTATGACTGGGACTTCGCGTTCTTGAGGCCAGTGCAATGAACAAATGGTGGACCTATCTTGAAGCCACTACAACATTCATCACCGATCCAAAATCCATCCACAACCGTTTTTTGTCCACAAATCTCCTCACAAAGCAGTGGCAAATCCAACGAAACCTCCATGCTGTGGCTGCTCTCAAAAGCACCAGTTCCTCAACCAACACTTCAGCTCCCGTCACCACCAGCTCCATCACCACCTCCAAGTATGCATTGATGTTTTCTCACGTGAAAACACACATCAATTCCCAACCTCGCCCAGAGGGGGTGAAGGGCGTTTCGAACAGAAGAACACGCAGAAAGTAAGGGCAGCCTCCGAAGACTCAGGCGCCTGTGGGGTGCCACTTGGCCAGCAAAGCAATCGCCTTAATTCGGAATTGGAAGATCCACTCGACGAAGGCCGAACATCGTCGAGCGGCCGAACACTCGTGTCTGGGGGATGGGTCAACAAAAAAACAGGACAAAGTGTATGAGCACCTTCCAAGGAGTTACCCTTGGAAGACCCTGCACTACTTACGGATCTCCATTGGGCACCACTTGAAGTTCCAGGTATGAAATGTGCTAAAGCTAATATATTAAACCGTTAAATCCTTTAAACATGGACGTGAGTCGTTTCTATCTTATTTGATCAACCTCCCAACATTTGGGTGTTCGTCCAGCTTAAGATTTCCACCAAGATCCACATATACTCTCTGAGGTGACCGGTACTTTGGGATTCCCACGGACCGTTTCTCTTTCCGTGCACGGTCCGTTTCTCCTTCCACGAATGGTCTCGTTCTTTCTGACGGCCAGTGGATCCAACGGAACACATGGGAACACGATGGGAAATGTTAAGCACCAAGCACCATCCGACTCTGGGTGTGGACTCCTCGGCGTCGACAGATTATCTAAACATTTAAGCTCGGATGGTCCTGTTTTCAGATGTACAATTTCTACCGACCTTCTAGGTTGGGGTCAAACCAGAAGCCAGGGTTTCTACGGATTTGGGTCCTTGCTACTGCGAGTGCTTCTTTTTCCTTTTCGGTGAAATCCATTGGATCCTCTCAATTCCCGCGCTCCTTCGGGTGTTGTTTTTGTTTGCCGCGTTTCGGCGAAGCGGCGAAGCAGCAGCAGTTGTGCGGCGTGGCTCCCAAACTCGATGGTGCCTGGTTTACTCGATGGTACTGTACAAGGACCAATCAAATTCATTCCAATTCGATCTAAGCCTGGGTCTGACGGAAAATGACTGGATGTATGACTGGCATCCTTTGGCCAGAAATGCTCATGGGGTGCTTCCCACATTGATCAGTCTCATCGCTGGCCATGGGAGGTTCAGCACTCGAACAGGTGAAGCACGCGTCGTCGAGGGTGAGGCGACCATCTGTGGCACCGAAATGGAGAAGCCCAGTGGCCTGGAGTCAAAGTCCGCCGGTGGGTCCACATGCGGGGCCCCTGATCTTGTTGACATCCCAAACATAGAGGAGTTTGTTCGTTTTATAAGGTCAACCAGGGTTCCTGGGATTTGAGCCACTCCCATATAGAGCCTACACAAAGGTTGTTTTGGTGGGGTTGTCATAGCGTATACAGTATATCAATATAATGTTACATTCTGTCATTGCTTGGACGGAAACAACTTCAACAGTTCCAAGCTACAAACCCGAGCCTGTGTGAACGAATCACAATGCTTGGAGCATTCCAAGCTTCCCTTTCATGTCCCACCCACAATACAACAATCCAGTTTGTAACACTCCGGATTCATCTCAACCTGTCGTCACCCTGTCGTCACCCGTCACCCGCTGTCGTTCGCTGCTGCCGTCCTGGAAGGCGGTGGCATGGATCTTCGGTGTTGAAGGCTCAGCTGTGTTCGCGCGCGCTCGATCTGAGCACCTCAGGACGGCGATCGGAGCAAGGCGTCCGCAAGGCGCGCCCCTGCGCCCTCCTCGAGTGCTGTGTGCTTAAGCATGGCTTTTTTTGCAGGGCCCTTTGAACGAATGCCATGTGAATGGGGGGCGCATAAGAAATAATTGTAGGCGCAAATGGCCGGTTTTGCCGATGTCACATGTCAATCCAGCAGAATTATTTGACCGGACATCTCCTCACCCTCCTTTCCCTTCTCATGGCCACCTCTGAATTTGCTATCTTCAATCTGGTGATTTCGTCCACCCCGAACCCCGCATCCACATCTGGCTTCATCTCGATCATCCAGCTATTCTGGCCACATCTAGCCACTGTCCCGTCTAGCCTATAGTCATCTCCGTTCTCATGGCCTTTGGCCAAGTTTCGATTCATCTTCCGGGCGAGATCTTTTTCCAGGCTATCGATGTTGCGGGTGAATTGTTCGCGCAGCTTATGAAGCACCTCAAAGCCGTTCGTTTTAGGCGGGCGAAGGCATTGCCAAGTCCAATCCATGCCCCGTAGAACCTGGTCACCTCCTTGGATCCTTAAGTCGTGTTTTGGGACCAACTTCAGCGAGGTCTTTCACCGGAATCATGTCGACCCATGCTTACTCCCCTAAACGGTCGGAAGGAGGGATAGTAGATCAATATTGATCAATAATATACCGTAATGTAGACTCTTGATGAATAAATCCCTCCAATTGAATTGGAAACTCCTCTGCAAAGGAGAGGTTTATTTATCAAGAGTCTACATTATAATATCATGGCTGCAACCCCGTGGCAAAGAATTTGAAACCAACCATTTCGCCATGCTACACCTTCCAACCCGCCATGCAGGTGTGTAGAACACAGCTCAAGAAACGCCGTGGACCCTCAGAACAACGGATCCCGCCGTTTTCTCCTGCCGGCCGTATGCGAAGAGAAACCAAACACACAAAAGGGTCCGGACGTTTCACATATAAGGATGGTTTGGATTTCGGTACTGTATAGTCTGTATAGTTCTTTTCAGACATTCAAAACCAGAAAAAGGCCAATGGCAAACTCCACACCACTTTCGGAACAGGAACCACACATGTATGTTGCAAAAGCACTGCACATTGTCTACAAACAACATCTAAACATCTAAACATCTAAAACGAGTTGCATGACCCAAAATATATAGTATTGTTTAAGGATCTTAAAGGTGCCATGCCCCTTTCAATGTTCAATCCTCCAAATTCATTCGGAGCAGGTGGAAAGTCCGAATTCGGGCCTCCAAAGCATTAGTATGAAAATCACCAGTGCAGCATCTTTTGCCAAAAACAAACAGCGCAGCGCAGCGGCCTCGGAGATGGAATCGACTAGAAACTCGTTGATCTGTTCAAAGCCACCCTCCTGTCCTGGGCTCGAACAACACCATCAAAACCTCGATGAAACTCACCGCTCACAAGACACCGGTTTGCTCTGTGCTGCCAAAAGAGCATCTTTAAAGCTGCCCCCTATACAACTTGGTTCTGATCAAACATAATTTGTGCAGGGTCATATCCAAGCTCCTTGCTTCACCCCAAAGAACTACCTGTCAAGTCACCATCACCCGCCCTCCATACAAGAAAAGCCTCTCACAAGGTTGTCGATCATGTCTTTGTCACTTCGGTTGCTGGCCTCAGCAGCCTCCAGGTCCAATTTTGCAAGCTTGTTGCTCACCTGAATTGGCCGTCTTGGACCATCTCGTGGTTTCTTGGTTGGTTGGGTTTGGATTTGGTTGTTTTGGTTAGTCAGCTACACAAACTTGAGGGCACAATCTTGGGCAGTTCCCGAAGTGAAAGGGACCTCTCTGGTGGTTCTCACGCGGAAAGAAATGGAATGTAAGGGATAAGTCAAGTGCATGCATGGCGTTTCTCGGGGGTTTAATAGTTCCTTGCCCTTCTAAAGGTTGTTGAATATATATATATATATTATGTTATGTTTTAAAGTAAGCATCCATCACAGGTGTTCTCGATCTAGAGCTGAAGACAAAAGAATAGAAACAACACACACTGCGAAATGACTCGAGTGCCCATGTGGAGCAAAACCATGGCAAAAACCCTTAGAGGGCGACTCTGAACAAATACTTAGACAAAAAACTTTCCCCTAGACATGTTTTGCTTATAACTACAGCACATTCAATTGCCTGTCCTATTGAACATCGTGTTTATCAAATATTCTATCGGTTTGACCACCATGAAAACGACATCTCGGGTCCTCAACGTCAACGTGGCCCCGGTGCCCTTCAACACATGGAGACACTCGATGAGAATCAAGTTTTAAACAAATAATAATAAGCAAAAAAACTCTGCGCACGGTAAGCGGAAGACATTCTCAAGGATTCCTATTCTCAAACATATATATATATAATCATATACTGTATAGATTCCTACTCTCTGAACAGGAGCTTTAGACTCAAGAGACAATCTCATGAACTTGCCCAAGAGACATTCATGGCAAGGTCCAGGCTTCCCTTCCTGCGCAAAAACATGCTCTGTGGGGGCAACACTAGCAGCATTTACCTGCGAAAAGGTACCCATCCCCAATGACTGGGTCAGTCTGGGAGATGGTGCAAGTTGTGAGTTCTGCAAAGAGAACAAAGCTGTGCCGGAAAATATTTTTGCGAGATCGTGCCAGCCTGCCTCTGCGATCATGTCACATGCCTCTGACCACTTGGGGCCACACTGTGCTTTGGTTGCACATGTTTGCTTCAGCAGCTGTTCAAGTTATGAGGCAACACATCCGAGACTGCACTTCTGCGTCATGTGTTTCGAAGTCAAACCAGTCTACCAAAGAACCTCTGGCGGCTGGGTGGATGACCAGAGGGGTAAAAGAGGGAATGTCCCAGAAATTGAACCAGCCATACACTGAAAGAATGGGCCCTCTACAGAGAATGGTGTGTGCATTTGTGCCATGTACTCTGAAACGATGGGAACATCACCACTGCGCAGTCTACTCATGTCACATGCCAAAAGCAAAAATAGATTTCGAAGGACATTTGCAGTACAGAGTTTCCCGCAGATCTGAGGACAAGTGAAACTTGGGCCAGCCATGAGGGTACCATCCATTCACCTACTGAACAACGTCATGAGTCAGGAAACATCCATACCTATAACATTGTTGTTCTTTTTTTGAGCCCACCACCAAAAAACATCCTAAATGAGCACCCTCCTGTGCCCTCAAAGCAAGACAAAGCGATCCCCGATGTCGATGCCGAACGTCCCCAGCGATCCCAGCGTTTTCTCAATCCGTCAAGTCTCCCTGTGTTCATCGTGCCCAGCGGAGAACAAAGCCTCAAAGCGTGAATCGGCCTGGGGTCATTGAATCCCCAAAAGAATGAGCCAAAAGGGTCACAAGCTGGAAGAACATTTACAATCTATGCAACCTATTGGACTTTAGAAACGTTGACAATCTGTCTATTGTTTCATTTGATCCAAAACACCATGAACCAAGTAATCAACCAATCTAATCCTTGGTTCACGCTACACCATGCGATGTTTCCCAGTCAAAACAAGAGCATCTCTGGTTGGGTCCTCAAAACAATGGTGGTACATGCCTGGTGTACCTTAGTTCTCTGTAGTCAGGCAAAATATTATATATAATATGTATATTGTTATTATTGTATATTATATAGACCAAAACAACAACTGACCTGCAGCTTGTCGGTAGGAATCATGAGAGGACAATTGAAATTGGAGGCTTGAAGCTCTGGTGCATGGTTCGTCCACATACGTAACAACCGGATGCCTTTGAAAACAAACACTCCCAGTTTTGTGAATGTCTTTGAGACTGGATGTCATGCTAGGTGCAGGATCCTTCAGCATTTCTGTAGGGTGATCTCCCCACCGCCTAGTGGCAGTCAAAAGTGAATCTATAATATCGGTTTCGTTTCCCTTTCAACATAGTGAGAATGATTCTAGCCTTTTACCTTGGGGGAAGAACACCGAAAGTATGTCTGTTTGTGGATTGTATTTGATGTTTGATCGGTGCAGCATGGACTGTCCAACAGTGGGCACATGAGAGGAACTTTGGCAAATCCCCCTTTGGACATCGACTCAGACCCATACAAGCTGGGTCTATCCTATTACCTGTAGCAGTGGATTATGGTTAGTAGAGGCATTGTCCAAAAGTAGTGACTTGCTTGTTTACGGGTCCTGTTACAGCTAAGTTCGAACAGACCCAATCTGACGCTGCCCGCCACACGTCTGCCGTCGACATTCCGAACCGACGCCACGTGACATGAGGCCCTTGAAGTCATGGCTGCTGCCGCGCAGAAGCACCTCGATTGGTGATCGTCACAGATCGCCAGACCCTCCAGGGATCGTTCAGAATTTGAGGCGCACAAAGGTTCCAGTCGACATTCCTCCGAATATCCATTTGGTTCCAAAAATGGTTCATCATTTTGTGTGTCTTGCAAGAAACTTCCTTTTCCATCGTATTAAAGATGAATGGCATACCACGAGCTCAGGAAATACCACGAAGCACTCCGAGGCAAAAAAGACTCAACGGGTATTACAACCACTGGACCGGTCGGTGGTACATACCCCGAACATGAGAGAATGAGTAAGCGGACCTGAAGTAAACAATCCCTTTGCGCTAAAAGAGATGAAGGTCACATGAGTTCTTCACTGGAACAACCACAAACGTGGACAGCTCCAAAGGATTGCAAAAATAGGGCTCCATGCCCTATGTTGGGATGCAAACACAAAACTCTTTTGCTGATTCACATTGATCCACCCGTTTTTTTCCCAACAAACGTTTCAACATGTTTCAACCTTTCTTGGCCCAGGTTGTCCGTCCACAAATCGGTCGGGCCACCGTCTGCAAGAGCTCGAACAAGCACCAGGAGCGAGTCAACGGCATGGCTTCTTCATCAAAGACCATAACCGTGCCCAAGGTCCCCTGAGGGCGCATCAGGAGCGCGCATCAGGCGCACATGAGCCACTCTACAAAGATGGGTTTGGGATTGAGAGGCACGTGACAGGTAAAGGGCCTGACCAAAAAGGTTGGATTGATCGGAAGGTTTCGGAATCTGACTACAGCGGATCAACAATCCTTGCACATGCTTGACAAACTAGCTTGTCTTAATTTATTAGTACCTTGACTTTTTGACCACTTTTGGCTTTCCATGTTGATGAATGCGCTGCGACCTCATGTTTGTGCATCGTTTTCTTAGTCCAGAGTCCCCAAGGAACATGCTTGGTTTCACGCAGGACCCAGCTTCTCTCACACCACGAGGTTCCACTTCCCTGAAACCTCGGGAAAAACAAACGCCGGCCTTACCACGCAAAGCCTGGTAGAAGGAAGACTCCAAGTAGCTGTCACCAAGCTCCTGCAAAAAACAACTCTGGTGCGTGATGATTGGTTTGCTTCAGGTTCGATCCGCACGAAATGCATCGAAATCCCGGCCATGACTGTTACACCGGAAGCCCGCCGCTGGGCACCTTTCTCTGATCGACTCAATGGAATTGGATGGAATTGGTTAATCAATAATCCTATCGGTGAAAATGCAACGGATTCATATCAGTCTACTATGTTTGAGTCATAGGCCGGACTGCAGTCTTCAGACTGAAAGGCCACATATCCACGCAACGACCGGAAAATCCAAGCACGCGGTCGACCGCAAAAGCGGAACACACCGAAGCGCCTCGGAAACGGCCCACTGATTGTTGCTAAAGGTGCAAATCCTGAAGCAGCTGGAGCCACCAACCGTCTGAAGGATACTTCATTACCCGCAAGTGTTTTTGGCTCATGGATGGGTTGAGACGCCGACAAAAAGACATGAAACACAAGCTCACATTGCCGCAAAAAAAACAAATAGCAGTGGGTGCTCCAAACCAAGTGAGACCATAAACACACACAACAACAACAACAACAAAAAATGCGTTCTCTCATCGCCAGAAGATCCAGTAGGGATACTTCTCGGTGAAGTCAGTCGAACAGTCTTGTGAATGTCGTTCGACACTCGACACCAGATGTGCCTCGGGCGTTCCACTGGAACGGTTCCACGCCGTCCCCACGTCTCGAAGGCCGAAGCGGGAAACCTTCGAAGTGGACGGGGACCCCTAAACGTAGACGTACCTGAACAGGACCATTGACTGAACAGAGAGGCCTCTCAAAGAAACGGTTCACATCCGTGAACCCCGCATTTAGTGATGTACCAATAAGCTACGTATACTTTTTGAGGCCAAATGCAGGACCCGGGAAGTTGGACACATATGTCAACAAGAAGACAATCCTAAAGAAACAAACAGCGTATGTGGGAGATGGTCATGAGTCATGAGTCATGAGTCATGATGATTCATGAGACCTTTCCCAAGGCCTCAAGCTTGGGTTTGTTTTAATCCTTCCTAAATGTTCCGATTGGCTATCTCGTGATTGACCCTCCTCTAGTAGTCTGGACCTGTGACAAAGCCATGATGGACAACATGGATCCATCTGAGCAAAAGTATCTCTCAGAAGGCAGCTCGTGTAGTGAGGGTTCCTCGATCTGTGCGTTTGAGAGGGTTCCTCTGAGGTGGATCTTTGGCATTCCCCCTCCATTGCCCCCCGAAATATCAACGCAGCGACCCCCCTTCATCTGATTCAAGTGGCGAAGTCGGTGCCCCAATAGTGGCTCACGAACCATCGCCGGTGACACGTGGAAGGTCCAGCCACCTCCGCATAGGATAAGCGATAGGGCTCCGTGAGGGGCAGAATGATGTTGTGCACCACCTGAGTTCGACCCCAGAATCCCTGCTGTCCCCACGTACTCAGGATCTGAGCATCAGGAGCTGCTGAACCGGTGCATGCGGGTTAGCACGAGGAAGTGGTTTCAGTTGGGCATTTTGTGAGGGGTGGCACACAGTGTGTGGAACGAAGGTGGACAGATTTTGGAGCGGAAAAGGACATAGCTCTGGATCTCGAATCGGCACCTGGGAGATGGAAGCAGGGTGAGCATGTGCTGAACATCCACATGTGCTGAAGAGCATCTGGTTCCCATGTTTCTTTTGGGTTTGGGTTTCTGATAGGGTTTTTCACATGAGATCACAGCATGTGATTTGATGGTATTTGATTCCCGTCAAGGAAGACAACTTTTGCCAACCAGCCACATAGTAGGTCGTTCGATTGCCTGGCAGCGCATGGACTTCCGGAATGGAGAGCGTCCAATGGGTGCCCAAAAATTCAAACCCACATTGGAGTCTCATTCGATGGTTCTGGCAGGTATTCCAAAAACCCAGTAAAACCAGGTCTTTGACCTCATTGAGTAGTGTTTGAGTATGACCAACTCCACATGAGGTACCAACTCCACATGACCAAACAAGTGTTTTCTCTTGCAATGCCGGAAAGAACCGCCTCGACCGCCCAGCTGACACGAAACGTGCTGGAGGTTTGCAAAATATATCTCCAACTTTTTGGAGGCGAAACTCCACAAATTGTCATGTTTGTTGAGAAATCAGCGAGACATGGTTGGGAACGCATCCGAAGATCACCGAATCATCATGGGCCAACATGTATGGGTGTGAGTTCCACAAATATTTTGTCTCCAAAAGTTGAGAGAAAATCTCAATGGATTCAGAGTACAAAAGTGAAAGTAAGTGAGAGAAGTGAAGTGTAACCTTTTGCCAAATATATTTGTCATACAAGTATTTTCTCTCCTGCGATCACCCAATTATTGGGGTCCTAAAAGTCAAAGTGGCAACAAGAGCTATATAGTACTCATGCATATTAAGCTCATTTTCTGCTCATTTCATTCTCCGCTGATCGACAGGCTCCATTCCGACACCAGAGTTGGACACAAGACGTACATAGACCGACGTGGTCGAAGACGTTCGA
This sequence comes from Durusdinium trenchii, assembly GCA_963970005.1. Taxonomy (NCBI): domain Eukaryota; class Dinophyceae; order Suessiales; family Symbiodiniaceae; genus Durusdinium; species Durusdinium trenchii. The sequence goes on along the minus strand of CAXAMN010022951.1, from coordinate 483,348 downwards.
CAGTCCGTTCAGTCCCTCCGCTGGAAACGGATGTTTCGGCGAACAAAAGAAGTATAACACAACAGAAGACAACAAATGCCCCAATCAACCTCAAATCCCAGATAGGAAATGATAGGAAAAGTTCCCAGATAGGAGAAGTTGTGTAGAAAAAACAACAACCCGTAACCCATATCAAAAAAACTTGATGTGGCAATCCTCATCCACTCCCCTCGCGACGACTAGTTCGTTTCACCATGTTTCACCTACGATCGCCCGTGATGTCTCATAAGCCAGGCACTTCAGTGAGAATTTCTTCCACCAAGTGATCATATATATCATGTCAAAGCAAGTCAAACGTCACGAGTACCTATTTAAAAACGGACACCTATTAGAAAAAGGTCATGTCGGAAACCCCTAAATACGGCTTATATGTGTTTATATATTACAGCCCTTTCAAGCCGTTACTAAGCTACCAACATTGCCAACTTTGGAGTAGTCTTTTTAAGGTTCGAAAACAACCGTAACTGCCCACCTCTGTCCATCCACCATGACACGCCGCGTTTACACCAGCAGGCTTTCCTTCCCCCAATGGCACGGACTCACGCAAATGCACTTGCCACCGAGGTCACGCAAAACCGCATGGCACAGCGACATCACCTTTCGAAAGCTTTGGTTGTTAGTCTAATGAAGAACCACTATTCTAATAAAAGTGTTTGTAGGGAAAAAGGAAGACCTTCGATCTGGAGTTTTATCTAAAGTTTTCCTGGGTGACTTTTTGGTTTTGAAGCTCTTCCCGCGTGACCCCATTTTGGACCACCCCGATTTCAGGGACCCCCTATTTAAAAAAAGGCGACCGAGGTTTCCTTATTAGGGGGGGCCGCGTGTTTTTTAATAGCTGGACCGGATCAGTCAAATGAGATGTTCCCGAACGAAAGTACATGCAGTTTAGAACCTGGACCGCCAAAATCTCGCCATGGTCGCCTATGTGGTTCCGGAAGAAGTCCAGAAATCTCAGCAGTTGCTGCGGCTCAATCGCCCTTGCAGGACCCTTTTCACCTGAACTCGGTGCTCCGGGAGACCCCGTCAACGGACCCGTGCTACAGCCGAAACGCGGAGGACTTGAACCCCCCCTCAAAAAAGAGAGACACGACAACGGGACACTCGAAAGGCATTGGATGTCTAAGATATTTCTGAAATCTTCTGAATGTTTAATTGAGTCTTTTGGAGTCGAGTGAAGATGGATGGAATACTGCCACTCAAACACCAGCTATGTGTGTGTGCTCTTCCATGGCTTTCCTTCTCAAGTGGGATGCGCAAGCAGTGCCTTTCTTTAAAGGCATCTAGAAACGACACATCCAAAAAGAATCCCACATGTTGATGATATACCGCAATCTACAAGCTTTCGACTCTGAATGCACTGGTCTCAAACCACTCGCATCTCCTGCGCTCAGGCCGTGGGCCGACGGGTTCCAAGTCACAGGTCATGGGCCGAGGAAAGCGCCGCCGGAGCTGACGATCGAAGACCTGGACATCCTGCATGTGCCGACCGGACCGGTGTTGGGAGTGCCAAACACCGGCTGGTGCTCCAGGGGAGGTATATGCATTTACTGCCCCATGAAATGATAGATATAATTGATCACCATAGATCTATATAGTGAAAGCACCACTCTTGGGAATGAGCTCACTTCAAGTCCAGAGCGCCTTCGCTCCTCCCGCCTGAATGATCTGCGTTTGGGAAATGGTCTGCCAACGGAGCCAGTGTCCCAAGATCGCAATGGTCGCGCCCAAGGCCAGGTGAAAGACACACGCCAACATGGGGCGCTCGTACTGCTCCTTCGTTCGCGCCCCAACAAACAATTGAAAATCCGCTTTGTGGGTCGCTTCGACGGTTCCAAGTATCGATCCGAACCGTTCCCGAAGGTCGGCCCAACGTGGGCGTTCTCCGCAACCCCGATCGCACGCACCAAGGGGGTCCGAATCGGGCGCAAACGCATGGGCCGTCCGTATCGCGTCGCCTCGCCGGACGAGACGAACCACGCCCCGAAGGAGGTGGGGATGACGGGATCGAAGTGATCTGCACCGCATGGGGTTTTGGGGGCTGACAAAAATGGCCGGATCCACCTCAGTGAGGTGAAAACTAGCAGATTTTATGTCTGAGATGTTCCAAAATGAAAAAAACAAATTGTCAAACTTCTTCTGTGGGTCATTATGAGACATTGTCATCCTACGCTCCTTGGCAACGCTCAAAAAAGCTCGTCGGGGATGATCATCCCTTTTGGATGAGAAGATGGTGCGTTCGTGCTACATCGACCGATGCAGGTTGGGCATGACGGACTCACATCACCTTCCGTACAAGTAAGTCCGCATGCTCGGCTGTATGACAAATGAGAAGATGAGGAGAAGACCGAGACCTTCAAAAGTAGGTGAAGAACCCAGTGATCAACCCTTACCTAAACTGCCTATTTCACCCAGTGGCCAGTGGAGTTTGTCGTGAGATCAGCAGGGTTTCCGCAATGACGCTGGAAGAGCTCCCAAAGCTCGGGAGTGGAGAATGCGTGGTGGGCTTGCGTGACTCATCATGATTCCATGGCCATGTCAGCGAACCCCTCAGCTTGGGTGAAAGGATGCGCAAGGTGTTTTGATATGATGGACGGACATTAAGACAGAGATCTGAAGATTCGGGATCATGTCACATTGTCGGTATTCCTGACTTCTTCCCAACCTGGCAGTGTCCATCTTTAGAGGGCACCATCACTTTCAGTCCGACCAAAGGCCAGCTTCAGCTAGGCCCTTCATAGGATTTCATTTGTGTGCTCTCGGAAATCATCCAGGAGAGTTCATCTGAATCACATTTTCCACACTCCAGACCCTCGGGCACCTTGCGGATCCAGGGTCATGACCCGAGTGAAGCACCAGGTCTTTGGGTCAATGGCAAGACCGACCGCCCAACCCGCCGCGGACCGAGCACTGCTCTCTCTTCGGGTCCACCATCCACCTCTTCAGGACACCGGCACGCCCCGAGGTCCCGCGAGGTCCGGTCCCCAGTCACTTGTTTGGTCCAAAGCTCCCAAAAGATGGCCAAGAAGGCAATGTACAGCACAAACAGCAGCACCAACCTGGTTTTGAACATATGACGTGATGACCAAGTTCTGAACATATGAGATGAGAGGCGAGAACACAACAAAACATGTATGGAATGTTTACCTTCATGTGGGTGATTTCAGGGGTCAATGTAGACAATGATTAGTCATTACGATGATTATAACCATAATCATTACTGGTAATCGAAACAGTGATTGTGTGGGATTTCGTCACCTGTACAAAGTGGAGCCTATATACAAGTGAGTCCATCTTCAAATTCATGATGCAATACTGGCAATACTTATATTTCAAAAAGCTTGATGACCTTAAATTTAGCTGCCCAACCTCTTACGTAGGGAGTAGAGGGCTGTTACACAGCCATTCTTACTGCGATTGCTGCCCACCTTCTACGGCCCGCTTGGTCTGCGGCGCAAAAAAGACACAGTGCGGTGCATCCAGTGGAAGTAAGCACACGTCGAAAGCGATGTCCAGTTCCCAAAGGAAGGCTTCAGGGGTGGGGGGTACCTGTGTTCCTGTATATATCTGAGCATGCAGCATACATGTTCTATGTCCGACATTGGGATGATTTGGATTAGAGAAACCTGCTGGATTTCTGGCTGTTTTGGTGACATGTGGAAACTCTCTCGTAAAAAAGATGGGCGAATCTCAGTCTTGACTCTGGTTGGCGAATCACCATGATCTCGCACACACGATCTAGCATGCTTCTGAATAACAAAAGAAACAAACACAGCTCCCATCGGAGTCCGCTGGGGTCTTCCCCAAGGGGCTGACACCGCCGGGCGTCTTCCGCCAAGGCTCCACAAAGAGAAGGGCACACCTAAGACGCCTGTGAAGGCAATCGCATGGCGCCAGAACACCTCACGAGCCGCTCGAAGACGACGACGACGACGCGAGGAGGTTGGAGAGGACAAACATGAAAATGGCACGTCCTCTGTCTGGCCCACTAGAGAATCTTGGTCCTTCTGTACCTTAATTAAGTTTGTCTTTTTAATGTTTTTTTAGATGACCAACTCCATGCTAAATTGAGGTCTTTGACCTGAATTGAGGTCTTTGACCGGGAATGAGTTGACCTTTTGATTCAATACTGATTCTTATCGAAAGAACTGATGTTTGTCGGATCGCCACTCCAGCCCCACAATCCTATGTCATATGTCCTCCATCTCTGTCCAAGCCCACGCTACTGCGGACGTTCACCCGCCCACCTCGCCTGCACTTGCCCCGAGGAAGAAGCCATTGCCTCCACCACCGGTGAACGGCACTTGGCGGTGACCAATTCCACCTCCCGGCTGGTGTGCACCCGCGCGCGGTAGGCGTAGCCTCCGCGCGTGAAGCCATGGTCGACCGGTTGAGCTTTCAAAGGTTGTGCCAAAGGAAGAGACCTGGGACCAGTGGTTTCAACTTTAAACATGAGTCAGTGGGTGAAACATCATCCCAAGTAAAGGTTTCAAATACACATATCCGAAACCGCCACCGCCACCTAGAAAACTCTGCAGGCAGCTAATGTAGACTGTTGATTATAATTGAAACACACAGGAGGTTTTTAAATCCAAATGGGAGGGTTATTCATACATTATGGTGCCAGCTATTTTGGGTGGTTGAAGATGCCGAGAATGAACAATACCTCCATATGCAGGTCTTTCAGTCAAACAAAAAAGAGGACAAACAAATCCCTCTGGGACATTGGCCCTTGCAAGGCCAGGCTCTTTTGGTTACCTGGTTCTTCCAAAGACAATATCCGGACCCTCCAAGGTATTTCAGTCTTGGTGTACTTTTGACCAATATGGTCTCCTTTGAGCTGAGCTCACTAATGGAACAAGTCTTAAAGTCTCCAGTTTAACTTCCCCATTTGAAAGAACAACAGCGCGTTCAACGGCGCATCATTGGTCCACCCCGGAGGTATCGTGGTCATCGGCCCGACCTGCACGGTCCAGCTGTGGCACGCCAGTGCCCGTGAAACGCACTTTCACCGCCTTGTGCAGGATCCAATGCCTCAATGCTCACTGAATCCAGATTTCATGAAGTGACTCCGACTCGAGGGTCAAGTTGTGGGTTACATCGGAAGCAAGTTCAACGCCTGAATTCTTGACCTTGCTAGCTGTTCCATGTCGAGGTGCCTAACTTGGAGGATAGGGGTGCCCAGAACATCCACTCACCTAGGAAACAAAAGCCCTTCCTGAGATGCTTCACACGTGAAGAACGTTCTCAACTATTTGTTGGTTCAACACTTTTGCCTGCAAAATGCCGCAACACCTTCAATCCGTTCCATCTGGACATTCTGGCCCAATAGTTCAATAGTTGGAGTTGAGCAAGGAGAATCGTTCAAGTCATGAAGATCTGATTTAATTATATATAGACAAAATATAGACTGTGTATAGGACGTTTGAACTTTTGATGTGTGCAAAAACAATCCAACCAACAGCAATTGGAAGGCACGCCGACAGAGTCGTAAAACAACATGATTTCTGGCATTCAGGTTTTGAAGAGCTGGGTGCTGAGTTAGATAAGGTTTGCTCTCGCTAAATTCAAGAGATGGAAGCATCCCTCGACTAATTCTATGGGTTTTCACTCGATATGCAAATGTTCTTTTGCAAAGCTCCTTTTTATGCCAAACCCAAAAGAAAAAAGTACATAAAATCCACAAATAGTACTCAAACACACGCACATAGTACGCGAAAATCTGCAAAAGTATGCTCATCGGGATTTCTGTACTTTTGGCTTGTTGGTGCTTTTTGATTGTTCTCAGGAATTCATCGAGTTTCCATCACAAGACTAGAACTTCAGAGGGATTTCCCTGAGGGTGGTGGGTGCTATACGGCAAGAATCACCTCGTGTACAAACTGCTACTCAGCCTGTCACCCTTATTTTTTTTGAGCCGCTCAACTGTTCATTGATCGCACACTGGTTGGCACTTGGCACTGTGGCACACAATGCTTACAGGTGTTGTACTTGACTAGACCATTTAAAGTGTCATCAAAAAATGAAAAGGAGCTAGCGTTCAATTTGGAATTCCAATAATCAGTTAAGAAACGGCTTAATGGCTGAGGGTCCAGGTTCCTTTAAAACCTGCTGCTTCTCCGAACCGGTCGTTGGTCGTGTGAACAACACGGCTCCAGAACTCTGCACCCCGATTCACCGCCGGAGCAAGTGACGGCGCTGAGCAAACGGCCAAAAGGATTGACTTTGTGCAGCTTGGCCGGTTAAACCCACCATGCTTCCACCATATTCACATCAGGGGCATGATTGGCTATAGACCTCCAAAAAGTAAGAAAAAAACAAGATATCAAAACATACAAAAAACAAAAGCCCCTTTCAGAGTTGCGTGACCCAAGGACCAAATTGAGACCTGTTAGGGCCCAACAACCGTCAACTAACGATCTTTTTGGAGGGTACTGGTAGATATTTCTCACATGTTCTCGCATAGAAACATAAGTACCTGGAGTCTCAAAGTACCTCAGAAGGGGCCTGGGAAGAAAAGCTGCTTTTGTAGGGCCATGTCCCATTGTCTCTACGCCGGGTCCGTCAACCGGCGCCTGTTCGTGGTCACTCGCACCAGGCCATCTCGTCCCAGGGTGCGGCGGATGTCATGCACGATAAAGGGCATGCCACAGGCCAAGGGTATGAGGAAGATCATCAAGTTCCACCTGTGTTTTGTCGGAAAAGCAAAGGAAGCAAGACACCTCCGCCATGTGGTAGAAGTGCAGAATGACGCTCCCTTCGCACGAAAATATCTATCTTCATTAATTCCCTCCTTCTGCCAGTCACTCAGTGATCTATGCTTCCACCACCGGTTTGGAGGTCTGAGGGTGCCAAAGGGAGGAGACAAAAGGACCCTCTAAAGCCGCCCTGCTCTTGGCCTGTGGAAGTGTAAGGTTGTAACACAAAACCCCCTGAGAACTTGGATGAAGGGTCCTATCTTTCCCAACCTTACAGACCATCTGCTCCAGAGCGTTCAAAAAGGGAGATAGCACTTCTACAGGCTTTGTGTTTTCAAAGGAAGGAGAGTCAGCCTGGCTGGGGGTGCCCAGATCGACCCATCGACAAATATATCGGGTGGATCTGGGGCCATTCGCATTTCGTCATCCGAACTCTTGGCCATCCACGGGACGATCATCATGTTATGATTTCAGTGGTCTATGTAATCCCACGAAGCCCAAAGGCTGGATGAGATGATAGGCCTTTATACAAGAGCCGAGGGTGAGCGTCAGCCTCTTGCTCCCACCGCTTCCACCGCTCCCAACGGTGGACGAAGGGTTTTTCGCTGAAGGACCACCAGCTCTGGCTCGGCCACGTTGCTTTTCCGGGAAAAGACGGGGCCCCAAGTTCAATGACAACTGAGTTTAGCAATGAATGCGAAGCACCTACAAAGTGCGGTGTCTAAGCACATCACGACGGAAGTCAAGGCCGTGTCAATGAGTACAGCAGTTCCAACTCCATGATAACTTCCTTAACTATTCAATCACGATCAAACACATCCACTCTCCCCAAAACTATCCCAGCAGCTGCCACCGCAAGTGTAGTGTCCAACACTTCAATTCATGGCAGTGGACCAATAAGAACAGTGTCACCATGTGTCACCATAGAACGACGACTGCCCCCGGCTTGACGGCAAAAAAAACATCTCTCATAGAGGGCACAGCAGCACGGCGAAAAACGTGGGCAAATTGGTGACCAAATTGGAGCGACAGGCGGTCTTCTCCTCATTGGCCGCGTAGAGCAACAGCCTGACGGACGACTTGGTTGGTCGGCTCAGACTTGCGGACGACCCATTCATTGGGGGCTTCGACATCAGTGGACCCGTTCCCTGGGGGAAAAAATGGATTAGCTCAGGATAGCTCTCCCAACATCTCTGGATTCTCCAATGCCCCTCTCACTCCAAGATACCTGCCGCGGCACAAGGAGCATGCGCTGGTGCCACGCTCACCTTAGGCAAACCAGCTCACCGCTGCTTCTGGCGAGGTTGGGATGCCTGTTATGATTGGCACGTGCCACCAACACTCAGACTCAGGCTCACCAGCAGCTCCATGAAGCTTGGACTGCGACTGGGTCGGGTGACTGAACGATGAATTTCCTCCACAAACCGAAACTGAACAGGGATGCAACCATCCTGAGACATCACACATCAGACATATACACAGTAGGATAAAATAGCATGAAATAAGCTACAATAGAACACATGGGAGAAATGGAGAATACACCTCTACAGGGCGCATGTAGTAGATACTGTCGGCGTGCCAAGCTTAGAGAACGGGTTGTCTCGGCGTCACGTGCCAAGCTCTCGAAGATTCTCGAAGTGTGTCCGTCCTTTCTGGATCCACCATGCAGGACCGAAAAGAACGTCCCCAGGAACTCTTCCATCGTCAGAAACCTCTGACTCTGGACCACCATCCCTTCACCCCTGCGGTTGCCCGAAGATTCGGTCATGGGGCACTCGGTCTGTCTCCCGAGCCGGCCAGTATACTAGTGGATTCTGATGACTAGTAGAGGCAGGTCTCAAAAATAAGGATAACTATATACTGGTAATGGGCTAGACCCTATATAAGTAATGCATTACAATCATTCTAACACGTAGCAAAACATAACAAAACATATGAACAACTTCAGACAAATAAGCAAATATCCCAGACCGGATGCGTCTCAGATTGGAATTGTCTCTGAAATGAGATGACAGATGCAAAAGAAATGTGGTAGGCAGTAGGCGGGGATTGATCCATCAACAGCAGATCAATAAAATATGACGTCTAAGTCGACTCTGGCACATTCTGGCAAAAACCCGCCACGTGACTGGTGAAGCTTCCTTCCGGGCACCTCTCACATCTCTCCTGGCGGACCATGAGCCCAACACGACCCGTCTGGGACTGAACTAAAAAACTGTTTGGGACCTGTCTGGGACACGACCTGTTTTAGTGATTTCACATGGTCGCCATGTTCGGGTACCTGGGTACCGACGGGTCGCTTCTTCTCTCCGGCGCCAAGAAACCGAACGGACGAGTTCGCGGGGGGGGGGGCGGAGTGGGGCAAAGTTGGGAAGAAGCAGCTGCAAACCGCAGAGGTTCGATTTTCATACCTCTCAAAAAGTGAAAAATGACTCGACTTTTGGACATGAGATGACATGAGCATACCTTTGCGTTCAAATTACGTTCGCGTATTGCGTTCAAGATACGTGGCAAAGCAGCGAAAACCGTTCAACATCTATTTTATAGCCGAATGCTATTTGTAACCCAAGCATCTTCCCCAGATATATTGATTTCAATTTGGAGTAAGAAATGATCACTCAACTGGGGGGTACCAGGGATCGGCTTAGTCAGAGTCACCCAAAGAACAAATATCTTACGTTCTTGCAAAACAGCGTTTTCCGGTCGTTTGTGCCTGGTTGGAGTCCAAACTCGTGTAAAAGCCCGGTAGGCATGGCACGCACTCGGCCACCAGGAGCGCGTCGTCATACTCATATCCTGGTCGGCTGAGGCCACACGTCGTCTGGACGCGTCCATCCGGGGCGTGGGATGAGAAGAAAGCGGTGGTCATTGGGGTTCTCTTCTGTCTGGGTATGTTCATGTTCTCTTAATTTTCTGATTAGTTTTAGATAGTTTTAGATATATATCGGATTTCATACTGATGTCATGATCTTTTCGACAAACAAAGCTGGTGGGTGTCCAGGACTCCCATGTTCTGTGAGAGACAGACAGGCAGGGCGAAGGGAGGGGGAAGGGACCTGGAGACACGGTGCAGAACTGATTCATGTTGACTTAAACACCTTCAAACCAAAATGGTTGAGTTGATTCATCCATGTTGATTGAATACAGGGGTTCCAACCACATCGATCCTTACCCCCCCAGTCGCTCCAACGAAAAACTCGGTAGGTTCGCTCGTGGCCAGTCCCACAGTCTCCTGCAGGGCATAAGCCCAGTGAGCAATCCTTGCCATGAAAGAATGTGCTGCACGTGCATGTCCTTGGATCCAGGAAACCATGTCTGACTTGGGATCCTCCAAGCCAAACATCGCTTGGACACACACACACACACATGTACAAACACACACACACACGCAAACACTAAACATATACCTAGACCCTCACTAAGCCATTATCTTCAAAAGAGCAACTTCCGACAATTTTTGCACGCCGCAGGCTCCCTTGAGGGTCAAACATGCCGAGGCACCATCACATGCAGTCTTACCATACGTATGCACAACCAGAGGCTTCGGAAACGAACACTGGCCATCTCACGCTCATCCCCGGTAACAGGTAAAATGTCCACCACAAACAACAACACCTGAAACATTAATAACGTGTCATACTATACAAAGAGAAGCAGGAGTTCAGCATGAGTGAACTGCACATACAACTTTGTACTTCAAGCCCTGGTTCTGGATGCTCACATTTGTGTTTGGAGTCCCTGGAACCGGTAGTGGGTGGATTCTTACTCCTTCGAACGTTCCCCCAAAGGACAATGCCGGACAAGAATACCTCAGTACGGACAAGAACAGTACCTTTACCCGTGGGCAGAAATCATGGTTCAAGAAGTTCGACATCTGTGGATATTATTCCTGTGAGAGAAGATAGAAAGGAATTGTGGTGAAAGTCGCATCTGTTGGGCCTTCCCAGGCTTTTTTATACTGTACACTGTAGATCCAATGACTGAAAACAAAAAAATACTTTACTTCGAGTGATCCCCACCATGACATTTCAATCATTTGACTTGATGCCATAGTGAGGAGCATGTTGCCATGGTCGTGAGTATTGTAGTTCTCGATTTTGTTTGTGGGTCCTCGAGTTGTATGCTGCGGTTGTGTGTTGTGGTTGTGGTTGTGTGCTGTGTTGTGGTTGTGGTTGTGTTTGTGATTGTGTGTTTGTGGCTGTGTGTTTGTGATTGTGTGTTTGTGGATGTGTTTGCGGTTGTGTTTGTGGCTGTACGTTTGTGGTTGTGTCTTTGTGGTCGTGTTGTTGTGGTTGCGTGTTTGTGGTTGTGTGTTTGTGGTTGTGTTTGTGGTTGTGTTTGTGGTTGCGTGTTTGTGGTTGTGTGTTTGTGGACGTGTTTGTGGTTGTGTTTGTAGTTGTGTGTTTGTGGTTGTGTTTGTGGTTGTGTGTTTATTGTTGTGTCTTTGTGGTTGTGTGTTTGTTGTTATGTTTGTGGTTGTGTGTGTGGTTGTGTTTGTGGTTGTGTGCCGTGGTTGTGTTTCTGATTGTGTTTGCGGTTGTGTGTTGTGGTTGAGGTTGTGATTGTGCTTGTGATTGTGTATTTGTGATCGTGTGTTTCTGGTTGTGTTTGTGATTGTGTGTTTCTGGTTGTGTTTGTGGTTGTGTGTTTGTGGTTGTGTTGTTGTGGTTGTGTGTTTGTGGTTGTGTTTGTGGTTGTGTGCCTATTGTTGTGTGATTGTGGGTGTGCGTTTGTTGTTATGTGTGTGGTTATGGTTGTGGTTGTGTGTTTGTGGTTGTGTCTTTGTGGTTTTGTTGTTGTGGTTGTGTGTTTGTGGTTGAGTGTTTGTGGTTGTGTGTCTGTGGTTTTGTGTCGATTGTTGTGTCTTTGTGGGTGTGTGTTTGTTGTTATGTTTGTGGTTGTGTTTGTCGTTGTGTTTGTGGTTGTGGTTGTGGTTGCGTGTTTGTGGTTGTGTTTGTGGCTGTGTGCTTGTGGTTATGTGTTTGTATTTGTGTGTTTGTGGTTGTGTTTGTGGTTGTGAGCTTGTGGTTGTGTTTGTGGTTGTGTGTTTGAAGCATACTATCTGCCATTCAATCTGCCATTCTATCTGGCAATCTATCTGACATACTATCTGGCATGCTGTCTGGCATTCTATCTGGCATTTTGTCTGGCATTCTATCTAGCATATTTTCTGGCATTCTATCTGGCAATGTATCTAGCAATCTATCTGACACACTATTTGGCATACTATCTGGCATATCTTCTTGCAGCATTCTATCTGGCAATCTACTTGGCATTCTATCTGGCATTTTATCTGGCAAACTATCTGGTTGAGGTCCAGCGGTGCACACTGCGATCGGATCCTTGCGGTTGAGGTCCAGCTGTGCACACTGCGATCGGATCCTTGCGGTTGAGGTCCAGCAGTGCACACTGCGATCGGATCCTTGCGGTTGAGGTCCAGGGGTGCACA
>CAXAMN010022951.1:436934-471155 GCA_963970005.1 Durusdinium trenchii | reverse complement strand
ACTGCGATCGGATCCTTGCGGTTGAGGTCCAGGGGTGCACACTGCGATCCGGAGCTGGCCAGACAAGATCGGCGAAGCAGATTGGCGAAGCAGATTGGCGATGAAGATTGGCGATGCAGATTGGCGATGAAGATTGGCGAGGAAGAAAGCAAGGAGGAAGGAGGAAGGAAGGAGGAGGAGGAGGAGGAAGAACAACTGTGATAAAATCTAACAACCCTCACCTGGCAGGTGGGGAACAAATAGATCATGGAAGATCGAAAGAAAAACAACAAGAGCAACAGGCTAACGTAAACTAATGTCCCCTCTCTCCTTTGCCTCTCCTCTCCTTTCCCTTCTCCTTTGCATTGTGTTTCCATTCCTTTCCTGTCCTCCTTTGCTGTTTTTGGATTGAGCAGATGCATATAGAATATATACACTAATGGGGTTGCAGTGTTACATCAGTCCTTTCCTCTTCTTAGTGTCTGGTCCTTCCTCTATCCTCTCCCCCACTCCTCTCCATTGCTGCCTTTGTTTTTTGCTGTTCATTGGAAGATACTGAAGATACTCCAGAACATGTTCTGCTGAACATGTGCCCAACACAAAGCGAGCTGCTAAGATCTGCTACATCTTAGTCTAGGACAACTCTTCCATAATAGTGGACGGCGTCATACATCCTAAATCCCAAACACTCTTGATACATAATGTATATATATATATTACTAAATAGCCACATAGGTCCTAAGATCTACCAGCACACACACACACACAAAAAAACATCAAACAGCAGCTTCTCCAACATGTCCAATGTCCAGGGCTCCCATTTCCAGCCAGCATGCTCTTCTGCAGCCGGTTTCGCTCCTCATATGCAGATTTGGCGTGGAAATCATCGGAGCAAAGACCTCTGAAGCTGCAAAGCCCAGCGTCGCTCCCTACGCACGGAACAGGCTCGGACGGGGCTCGGTGAACGGAAGCGGCTGATGGAGGCCGCTGGAAACGGGACTGAAAGCGCTGAAAGGTTCACGAAACTTGAAGAGTTGTCCAAGAGATACCGAGATGCCCCCTCTGGTTGATATGTATTTCGCGTAGTGGTCAATGTCAATGTCAACGAAGGTGCATCCCTTTCACAAAGAATCATACAAAGATCAAATGATCAAATGAAATTTGTGCACGAGATCAGGTGCATGTCTTCCACTTCCACTTCGAAAGATGCAGCCGCAAATGTTCTCTTCTTTGATGGCAGCCGGGAGTACCGCAGGTGGTCAACACCATGGGCTTCGGGGTGGGTCACAAAACACTGAAGAAGTATGGAATATCATATGGCTGCATTGGGGTGGTTTCAGGATGCTTCAGGGGTCAAGGTAAGGGAAGCATCTATGAATATCTACGTATATATATATATATGCATGTATAGATATATATAGAATACTGTATGTTCCATGGATGGTTTGGGAATGGAAGCTGGATCAAATCGGGGTGAATTCCACCCGGAGGCCCGGGTCAAGGTAAGTGATGGCGAATATGGCTAAAGAAGTCACCGAGGCACGGATGGTGCCATTTGAGGCACTTGGTTGTTTTTTCCATGACTGAGGATTGGCTGATTGGCGTCCATCCCCTAGAGTGACAACAGTTGGATGGGAAGGTTTTCCAACATTTTTCCAACTCCACGTCCTAAAATCATGTCCGGAAAAGCACTGTGCCTTTGCCCGGGCACGCAGCACAGCTGTACTGCACCAAATCGGCCAGTGGGGAAATCTTGGTGAAGTAGCCACGACGACAGCCCGAGCAATCGTTCCTGGGAGAAAAGGGTTACAAAACCCAGCTCCACAGAGCTGCTGAGAAGCTGAAGTATCTGAGCAATCCGATGCTCTATGCTTCAGCAATGACAAGAGGAGGTGTAGGTTTTACTCTATCTGACTCTATCTTGCTCTGTTGCCGTGAGACCCATTTCAAACGCATGTCCAGTGCGACACCCTTTGCAGGCGTGTTTTTGTTCATGCAACGTTTTGATCTACCAAAGGATGTTGTTCTTGTGGCAGTGTCCCAAACAACCCAGGCAACCCTGTCAGAGTTCGAAGTGGTTCTCAACTGAATGATCAGCACTACCAATTGTGAACTTGGACCTCCAAGATAGAATGATAGGCTTGCGCTGTTTGTGTTGTTTAAACATATACATCATATAAATGGTATATCATATACAATAAAGTCTAATTTAATAACTATATATAATTAACTGATTGTGTTACGGACTTCCTTAATAAGGTTCCTAACCACATAAAACAACTTGTTGAACTATATATAAGGACTGTTGAGATTCCTGGGCTCTTCGACTTAGCAGCTGCTCTGATCACTGGCATTCACAGGGCCTTCACCTCACAAAGCAACTGGTCATGGCAAGTCAAATGAATCATGCCTCCACAGCAAAGTCAAACTCAGTTCATGGACACGGGCATCCTTCAATTTCCCCGATCCCAAACTCCTCAGCCACACCCTGTGGAACCGTGGATCTGCAAAACCGCTCCAAGTTTCAGTGTATATCCGCTCATGCAGGTGCAATAGCCATCAGCCCCACAGATACCCTTCAAGCTACAGGGCGCTTTGACCTTGCACCAGCCTGGAGAGAGAGAGAGAGAGTACCAGTTTGACTGAAGAAGGCAGTTCCAATAAGCCGACTCTCCGGGCACTTCGACTCTCGTTGTTTTGACCATTTCCCAGTCCACTTCTAAAAGGACCTGCTGGCCGCTTCGGGCGTCAGGCTGACTCGATGTGGTCGAACGCCGACGTGACCGTTGGATCCAACAGAACAGAGTCGGTCGCCAGGGGGATGCGTGAAGCGAAGGGGCTCAAAAGGCCTTGCGTGACCGTCATCGCTGATCCGTGAAATGGATGAGAATGTGTGGTCAAAGAGGGTTTTAAAAAATCGCGGAATCACGTACTTTCATGAACATGTCGGGCAAATGTGAGCATCTCTTAATGTCGCGGCCTCCTTTTTTTAAATATAGGTAGAAAATGGATTCTGAAACGCTGGTGCATTGGCAATTCTCTGCATGCACCATATATCCAGTAAGAGGATCGAATTGGCCAAGGAACCAAATGTCCATGGGCCCCTTTCTGCGGGGCGGACTTGACACGTCTCGCTGCTGTGACAACAAACAAGCACAGTGCAGGCATATTATCCAAACTCCATTCAAAAAGGTTGTTGTTCATAGTTCCACTAGCTCTTCTACTCGGCTCCGCCGGAATCCTGGCTATGCCCTGGGAGTCAAAGACCATGTCTAAATGGTCTTTGTAAAGCTTTAATTATGATCAAGGAATTTCCCACCTCCTTCGCTGGTGGCCCCGAATTCAAAGCCGGGAGACCGAAGTGAGACCCGGCGTCGAACCGAGTGGGAAGGAGTCCACGCCTGCTTGGAAGTACTTCAAATGACGTGGACCCCAAGCGCCAACCTGAGAAGAGCAGTGACCGAGAAGAGCAAATTTTTCCCCATTTCTATGAGACAAACTGCATGAAACCTGAATTTTCAGCATAGTGGAAGCGTCCAACCAAAGGGTTCATTTTGAAGTCTGTTCCATGTAGCTTGTAGACCAAGAGAGTAGGTTCCTTCAAGCAGAATCTGTCCAAAAAACGGCAAATTGTTGTTTCAATATCATGACAAACGAACGAGAATCAAAAACACACAACAGAGCCCCCTCACTAGCCCGACGATGGATACTTCATGGGGTCCGCGCAGTGAAGGATTCCGAAAGATACAACATTCCGACCTTTGAACCTTGGGGATTCAACTTGGAACTCCCCCTCCAAAAAGGCACTTTTTGGCCAGTTGTTATGTTGGTTTTGTTCTTTGGGTGGCAAAATTTGAAAACATCACACAAACTGGGCAAAACATCAAAAATTGGACATCTTGATGAACGCTCACCCAGGTAACGAGCAAATCCATGTTCCCATCATGGTTCCAATCCTCAGTGCGCAGCCGTGACTGGTTTGTCAGCAAAAACCCCGCACGAGCTCCGGACGTATGACATCGACATCGTCCCCTGCGTTCTGTTCCGGGGCACCGGATTGACCGGAGTGACCAAACACCAGTGATTTCCTCCCAGATCGGCTGGTGACGATCAAAATCTCTCTTGAAAAAAACTGCGGAAACCCAACAAAGGAGTGACTGCTGGTTGCGTTGAATTCGTCAACTTTCTGTACTTCCAGTGTCATGTATGTGCACTGAAGTAATTCCTGTTCGTCCAAGAGAATCAATTGCGACTTAGCTAGCTATACGAGGGGTTCAGTTTGCAATCCAGCTTACCGCTAGTTAACCAATATGATCCAATATGCCATACTTCACCAAACCTTTCACTCACTCGGGATCTAGCTTACCAGGCATCTACTTTAGCCAAGACTTACATTGACCAAAGGTCTATTTTACCAAAGGCCTAGTTTACATTAGTTTACCATCTAGTTTGCCAGACATCTAGTTTACCAGTGTACCAGTACCTAGTTTCCAACGACGGTTCCAGAGATCTACTTGAGCAGGGCCCTACTTCATCAGATATCTGATTGATTTTCTTGGATTTGGTTTGGTCAGTCTTGGTACTACAAGGCGCTCAAGCAACGGAAACCCCATAACTAAAGAGACATCGCCAAAGCAACAGTGACAACATCAGCCAAAATGAGCAAGACGCGGACTCCCAGGGTCTGTCGTTGAAATAAGGGATGCCCGTGGAAAAAAAAACGACTTAAACTCACAAATCACAAGGCTTCTCGGAGGGGTCTTGAGATGTCTTGAGTAATCTGCCAACCCCGGCCCGGTTTTTTTTCCCCGGAACGTGAGCGTGAGCGGAGCGGGGCCGGCGTGTTCCTGTTGAGGGACTCCGGTGAGCGGTAATAATATAAAGCGTGTAGCTCAAATAGGAAGACCCTCCCTATTCAACGACCTCTTGGGTGTTCAACATTGACCCGTCTACCCTTGGGATAGGATGGGTGGTTCACCACTTTTCCCTGTTGTAGCTGAATCCTTTGGCTTCAAACGGAATGATGAAAAACGGAACGAACATCGACCCAACCACTGCCCCAAATAAACCAAAAAACAACAAGCGCACTGCAAATAGAGTGGCTACTACGTGTATTCCTGAACTGGCTCTGCAATGTCTCTCACAGCGGCAAATGCCAAGATTCTATGGGCAAAAAACCGGTCACTTTGCCATCGGCCAGCCCGTTGTCCAAATTCAAACCTCACAAGGCTTCTCCGTCCCCCCTTCGATTTGTAAATCCAAGAAGTCTCACCGTTTTTGGTGGATCCGTTTTGTCTGAGCCTGAGAAGCTTTGCCTGAGTGATGGGTCAGGTGCCTCATCGAACAAAACCCTTGTAAGTTGAGCAAACCCTCAACAACACCAGGGAGCGATTTGTTTTGTGAAGTGAATCACTTTTTTTCAGTAGTGTTTTCAGATTCTGTCTAACCGTGGACGTCACAGGAACTGCATGTGGGCGTTCAGCCCAAGCCGTGGTAGGTGAGGCTACTTAAGATAAAGGGGAGTGGATGAAAGGTAGCTTGTCCGCATGTAGCAGGGTGCGGATCACAAAGACATTAGAAAAGGGGATCATGTCCAAGGCGTGGCTTTCGGTGCAGCAATGCTGGCACGCAAAGCGACAAGAAAGACCGCGCGGGGCTGAAGCCTTCTGTTTGGAACTTATAAGAACTTAAGCGGAATGTTTTCTTTGCTCAATGAGCCTCGTAGATGATCCGCTTCGTCTCAAATGAAAATCCTGTTGAAAATACCTTCGTCCTTATGCTTCAGCCCGGTGGTCTACTCAAGGCTCACTGACCTCGCAAGGTTCGTTCCAATTGACATGGCGAGAGGATTCTCCAAGCAAAGGTCTGGATGCACAAAGCCAAGGACCAATGTATACAAATAGCAAAAAACAATATGGATGAGGGGAGATTTCTTTCGCGGGTCTCCCATGATCATAATAAAGAATCTCCTATTACGTATTTAGACACAATTCGCTGCAAAAAAAAACATGGCAGCTTCCCCTTAAACATTACATGTGTGCTGAAGCATGCAAACATTACAAAAAAGGCTAAAGCTACCTGGTCTCATATGTATGTCCTGATATCTACTTGACTTTAAAACATTTGCATCCTTTGTCCATGACCTCAGTTGGCTAAAACTCAATTGTCATAGGACCACGAGCGAAAAACACCGGACCGGTGCTCTCCATCTCCAGTCCCAGGAGCCATCAAAGGGGCTTTCTGGGCCTTCCTTCAGCACCAGCACCCCTTGAGCATTGCGCTCCTCATAGGCAATCCGCCCATCAGGCCAAATGGTCAAACGGTCCACTTGACCATCCTTGTTGAAGTCAACGTCCACTGGCTCGCCTCGGTGAGGTTGAGAGGTTGAGATGCTCGAATGCTACAGACATCCCGCAGCACCTCGAGCCAGGAAGCCTCGAAACATTGGATTCATCAACAAATAATCCTCCAAAAGTATTCAGACCCGGTCAGAGTCTCTATGTCCAAGTGCTTTCTGTCCGCAATTGGCACTGCTAACATCAACCGGTGTTCTTTGGGGGGCAATCCCTCAGGTTCATGTTGCCATCTTGACTTCCATGCAAGCGCGCACGCACTTGGCGACTAGAGTGTGCCCACGTGTTTCTTGCGAATGGGAAATGTTTAAAGAGTGGAGACTCTCAGATTAACGCATTCAGAGAAACTTATGCCACGGTAGTTGCAATGGTTGAAGAACATTTCAGGAATCACATGGAATCTCAAGGAAAATCATATATGAAATGGATCATACTGGACGAATTTACCATTGTGTCTGGCTTCCCAGTCGAGAAAAAAACACTGGAGAAAACCGACAGATCGGAGAATCTCACACAAAGAACTCGGCCGCAGCAACTGCGGCATCTCATCTCATCAACGTCGGGTGGACACCGAGTACCATCCATCCGGCCTGCTTGTAGCCATCGAGCGCCGATGGCCGCTAAAGGCGTGCCCGTGGTGGTGATGTTGATCAAACTGTGGTTCTTGAGCTCTTGGAAGACTTGGACCCGCGCCCTGCGAAAGGCGGAGACCAGTAATTCTCTGCGCCCTTTTTGTCCGGCACGAAACATGTCTGTGCGATCGAGGGACGTAGCTTTGGGGGTAGTGTCGGTCGACCGAAGTGAGGTCTCCAAAATGGATCGAGGGACGGCGGGTTCAACCATGTTCAACGACATGCCAACGCCGTGTCAGCCAATTCTTCACATAAAAGGCGCCGTGTCAGCCAATTCTATTGCAAATGGGGTAAATCCACAGTGACCGATTGTTGCGGGGAATCTCCTTCGTTGGGACCAGCCTCCTGTGGGCCTTTCAACCTGCTTGGTCGATCCGAGGCTCAAACTGGCCAAAGTCCTCTGTAAGTCCTGGGATGCTCTGGATACTCAGGTCAGTTTGGGGAACTCTGCCAGTGACGTACGTGTGCTTTCCAGCCACACGTGTGCTTTCCAAACAAACGGGCCTTCCAATCATGTTGGACGACACGTTGGCCTCTTGGAACATCAGGTACCGGTCCTTGTTCCTCGACCGCCGACCCGTCGTTTGGCCACGGGCGTCACGGCAAAACATGGCACCCTCCGGGGTCAAAAAGGAAGGACTAAGCATGAAGTGTTGGGAATGCGGAACAAGGATTTGGGAGTTGGTGACATGGAAATGAAAGGACTCATATAGCTATAATTGTCCTTTCGGAAAGCCTTTAGATTCATTTAGTATTGCTGATTCTTGTGCCATCGGCCGGCCTGAGCCGGGGGGGATATCTGTTTTTTAGTTGTTTTTGATTTGACTTCACATTGATCTTTGATAAGATATTATATGTTTGCAAAGATCTGTTTAGAGTTGGTTGCGCTGGTGTGAAGCCACAAGGACAAAGAACGCTTAGCTTCATTTTGGGTCAGGGATTAATGGTATGGAGCCTTCATGAAGGGGTGCCGGCACGCTTTGTAGGTTGATGTTGGGCAATAGTTGATTGTCAATTGAAAACCCCAACGACCCCCAAAAGTCAAGTTCTGTGGCAGTTGACATACGTCTGGCAGCCAGCTTTTCACGAGCTCCTTCCTCAACAGTTGTACCATCTTCTTTCTCACCGATCCAATCATGGAGCCGAGCATCTCATCGATCAAAGGCCAGGCTGGCACCGCTGAGGTCAGAAGACCCAAGGCATAGAAGGGATTGGAGGCGCCCAATTGCGGTGTCAAATGTTCTGAGACGGGTCGGCGTCACGCCCCGAATAAAGCAAAGCGAGAACGAAGTCCGGAGGGTCGGACCATCAGTTTTGAAGGCACAGCCCAGAAATCCCAGGTACCCTCCTGGACAGATTAAGATAGACTCTCAAAACCATAGGGCTGTGGAGGAAAATGGTCTTCCACTGAGGAAATTTCAGGGTCCATGATAGTCTGCAAATAGATCTTCGCTGTCTGTGGCTGATAGACACACAAACCCATGGTTTACTGCTAAATTCCCACAAGTACCAGGGTGGGGTGGGGTGTGTCACGGCATGAATAAACACATGATGGGTCCAAACCTGACAGTGGTCCCAACCTGTGACCTACCAGACTACGATGAAAGCTTCCTCCCCTCACCGACTACAGTGCTGGATGCAACGATTCGCAAGTCTCTTCGCACAGTTCAGTGCTCATAGATGTTGTATGGTTCCTCCAACAAAAAATTGAACAGTGAGTCACACAAACGGAGAATCTTAAATTCCTACCGCAGCAATCGTGAAGAAACGATCCGCACAGTAGCTGGAACAGGACAAATGGATCATTTGGCTTGAGCACTTGAGAAAGAACATACCTAGACGTCCAAACAGGTGTTTTCTGCTGACAACTCGTACATTTGGAAATCACTGGGATATCGCACCTTTTTGTGGCTCAAAAAGCACAATGAAGCCTTGAACAAACGTAGCTAAGCTCCTGTGGATCACCGCTTTGTTCAAGGCTGAGGGCTGCTCACGCGAATTTTGGTCCAGAGATTTTGCAGGAACCAAACCACCAAAGAACGAACTAACATTGTGTCTTCCTTAATTTGTGAGTACGTTCATGCCTTGGAATTCCATGCAAACCGCGAAGGGCCAACCGCTTCACACAGGGCCATGCACAGGGCCGCGCCAAACACTCGGACGACAAGGATCGATTTTGTTCGCGCGCATAGAGGGTCACCTGCGAGGTCGGAGAAGTGTCTCCAACAAAACCCATCAGGGTACAGAGTGACTTTCTCTTTCATGTGTCTGGTTTGCTATACCCGAAAGCTCTCAAAAGGCACATCAGTGGAATTTGCAGATGTGTGCATGTGTGTGTTGGGTGGTTTTTTTCATGATAAATTTGCAGAACCATGTACACAGACACATTTCATATTGCATGTATGTGTTTCTGGCTGTTGTTTGAAACATATATAGTATTTACGAGGCGAAGTGGATAGTGGAGTGAGGCAGGTTCTAACCACATGAAAACCCAAAATAGTCAGTGCTGTAGGAAAAAACATCACGTTTACTGCATGCGATTAATCCTCAATCAGAACTCCAAAACTCAACCGTGTTCATTGTTGTTTTAGGTGTTCAACATGAAGTTTACAAGACAAACAATCCTGAGTTAGAAAAAACACATTGTCATATGAATTCAAATCAATCCCGGAACTCATTGACATGTGTTTCTAAGAATCTGGGAACCACAATAGGGCCAGGGCCCCCCGTCACCATTCTGGACATGACAGTGACACAATGGTGTCCACATGTCGACCTGTGGCATTTATGGCGTCGCACCTTCCCATCCACATCACCGATAAAGAGTTCCATCCGAGGGTGGCCGCTGCGGAAGGCCGCATGGACTGAGGGATAGTAATGTGTCCCCACCTGGGCAGTGTTTCTGTTGTAACTACGGAACAAAAAAACTGGAATCATACCTTCGCATGTGCTTTCGCAAGCCTTCGCAAGACATATTCTTTAGTGCAAAGGGTGCCTTCATGTCTAAACGTGTGTTATGTGGTGCCTTTGCGACACGTTTTTTGCCAACCCTTTTTGCTTTGCACAAATGAAATGAACAATGTCGCAACTGCAAAGGATACTCATCACTGCAAGAAATAAATCAGCTACAAGGGATTTTTTGCATACGCAAATTGCTCTTGCAAAAAATAAATTGTGGGGCCTACGCGACGCGGTTTCGCATGCAGTCGGGCATGCGCAAAACTGTGAGAATGGCCTTCGCGGGTTATGATGCAGTTCACTTTCCTACACCTTAAATACACGCATGCCAGCTTGAAAACTACTTTACTTCGAGTGGTCCCCACCATGGCATCTCAATCATTTGTTTTCATGACATGGTGGGCAACGAACAGTCAAACACAGTGATTCAATAGCGGTAGTGTGGTTTTTGTGATTGTGTTCGTTGGTTGTGTGTTGTGTTGGTGTTTTGTGTTTGCATGTGTGGTTGTGTTTGGTTGGTTGTGTCTTGTGTGTGTTTGTGACTGTGTTTGTGAATGTGTGTTTTGTCTTCGTTTGTGGTTGTGTTTGTACATTATACAGTATAATTGTGTTTTTAGTCGTGTTTGTAATTGTGTTTGTAGCAGGTCCGTTAGTTTTGTTTGTTGCGTATTGTGTATTGTGCGTTTGTGTGGTTGTGCTCTTTGGTTGTGTACTGTGTGTTGAGGTCCCACAGTGCCCACTGCGATCTGGCGCTTGCGGTTGAGGTCCAGCACAAAGCTGCGACCTGGGTCCGGTAGTGCCACTGCGATCTGGCACTTGCAGTTGAGGTCCGATAGCCCACACCGATCTGGCACTTGCCGTTGACGTCTGGTATACATGCCCTCTGCGATCTGGCGCTTGCAGTTGAGGCCCGGTAGTGCAGTTGAGGTGCGGCAGCGCCCCCTGCGCTCTGGCACTTGCCCGTCGATTGGACAATCCTCCCGTGAGTTCGGTGAGAGAGGAGGCGGAACACAATCGAATCTGTTGGCTTGGTTGAGGTTCCATTCGGCAACCAAAAGGGAAACAATAGTTTCCCCGGTGCTCTTCTCGGGTTTTGTTGTTGGGTAACTTCACAGTTTTCGTTGAACTTGATTATGTTGGTAACTTTACGGTCTTCTTCGGAAACTGTCCAGTGGTGGCTGGACGGTGATATTTGGAAACTGGGCAGAGATCTTGAAGGTATTTTCAAGTTTCCTTTTTTGGTTAATTTCTGAAGAAAAGAATACCCGAAAAAAGAGTTTCTGAAGACTCCGCAGGAATTACCAAATATTGTGAACAAAAAAACACATGTGTATATATATATGGGCGCGCGTGCTTTTCGGCCCCCCTGTAGTAAACCACAAGAGACAATAAACACATAACGCGCCATTAAATAGTAGATGCAGATTTTGAATCATTTGCATTGAGCAAACATGCAAGTTGAAGCATACATACAAATTGGAAAACTGCAAAGAAACAACGCGTTCAAAATCATCCCCATAGCCTATATGGTTCATAGAATATCTGAAGTTCATAGAAAACTGTTTCGCAACAACTAATAATTGATTCTAAAGAGACACATGTGTTGAACCAAACAGGTCCTTGCAGAATTTGTTCTACATTTACTTCTGAGATTCTGTAGTAAATGATGCATTGATTGATTTGTTGGCAAAGGGTTGATGTGTTAGCAAAGGACGCAAAGGATTGATTTGTTAGAAAATGAATTACAATACACATACATACAATAAATCAAAGAGCTCATTTGTGTATATAACGAGACAGTTGCGAAAAATTGCCAGAAAGTAGTTGGACAAGATACGGACAAGGTCACGGCAGACTTTCCAACGCCAAACAAAACGGTGCTGAAGTTTAGTGGCAGGAGAGCAGTTGCGAAAGAATACCACAGTTACGGAAGAAACGTTTCAAGAATGAGAGTGGTCAGCATAGAACAAAAAAAATTAGACTTCCAGAAGCCAGATCGATAGTATCAGGTCTTGTTGAGGTCTATCAAGGCAAGGAAAAACAAACGACACATGTAACGACAGAAGCACTTGGTCGTTTGTTCTGGGGTTCTGTTTATTTGTTCGACATTTCTTTGCAAGAACCTCGAAGACCTATTAAAACGCTCTCCGATATGAATTATATCGGAGACCCCTAAATACGGCTTGTTTCTAAATTGCTACAAAACTACCAACATGGCCTGCTTTGTGGTATTTTCATGTGGTCTCAGAAGGAACCCTAATAGCCTCACCTCAGTCCACCCTGTCTGTCCACCATGACACGCCGAGTTTACCCCAGCAGGTTGTCCCTCCTGCAAAACCAAATGGCGCAGCAGGTTGACATCACCTTTTGAAAGCTTTTGTTGTTAGTTTAATGAAGAATCACTATAACTGAGGCTTTTGCAAAGGGAAAAGGACCAAAGAAGGACCCTTCGATCTGGAGGTTTTAATTTTTGATACGAGTTTTAAAAAGGATTTTATATGAGACTTTCCTAGGCAACTTTTCGCTTTTAAAGCTCTTGCCCGGTTTCCATCTTTTCTAATCAATGATTATTCAAAAGGATCCTCCCACTGACCCTATTTTTGGCAACAAAAACGCACCCGAGTTTTTTGAATATTGCGGGGGGTGGATTTTATGTGGAAGGGATTGCTACAGCCACGTGCGCTTCCCTCTTTCTCCCGCTCCTCTGCCTCCCGCCTCCTCCGGCCAACTCGACTCGACTCACGCGGAATCGACCCCAACGAGTCCAACTGACGCCAACTCACCGACGACACTATCTCCAGGGGGTCGAGGCTTGGGCGCCACCGGCGAAAAACCGACGCTTCCTGTTGCACCCTCGCTGGGGGGCCTGCATATCAACTTGGGTCTGGGCTTGGTCGCCACCGCTCCTCTCAACTCACAACATATCAACATAGTTCAACTCACACCAACTCAACTCACGCCAGCTCGCCACGAAGCACCAACTCAACCCGTAACACCTTCACTTGCACCAGCTCAACATGTAAACCAATCCTTGCAAGCTCAAAAAACGTCTCGATCTCCAGATTGAAGTCATTGGTGCGCGAACAACTGCTGTGCTACGCGCTAAGCCGATGAACTTAGATTTTTCACGCGCAACTTCTGACACTCACACAAATCCTCACGCATCACGCCTGTGAATCCGTGTCGCGTTATCCGCTATCACTCCTTTGCCCTCCGCTTTCTTGTTCCGCTGCCTAATGCAAACGAACAATTGAAAAGTCGGGTTAGCAAACCCTGGAAAACAACAACTGACATGAAACGAATGAGACTTTTTTCATCCACAAACACATCAGTGTTCCTATTTCTTTCGACTGAGGCTCGGCGAGTAGTGGTGCACAGCGGCGACAACCGCCACAGCCGCAACTAAACAAGCACCACCACAACAAGATCTTCAAACAAAAACACAAAAACAACGAAATACAATGCAACACTACAAAAGAAACACGTCATGGATGTCATGGATCGATGTTAATCCCTTCCACCTAAGAAAGTTATATGTTTAATTAAAGAGACACTTAGTTTATTGGTTTCCCACACTTGTTTTATGGGCGCAGTGTCTTTCAATGGCTACTCGGGAATCCCAAGCCACGCATGAGTTTCCCCGTCTTGCGTGCCCATTTCCGTTCATCTGAGCAGCACTTTGGAAGGGGCTTTGCTCTCCCTGCAGCTGCACAATGCGTCCAGAGGCCGTCCGCTCGAAATACAGCACGCTACCCTCCTGCTCAATGTGATCGTGTCTGGGTCCATGGGCTGACAGAGGTCAGAACCGAACCCGGGGGAAAGGCAAGAGTTCACCCCTGGTTCAAGCCCTAAAGAAGAACCACGTCTTCGGATCTAAGCCACAAGTACAAGTTTTGGAGGGTGAAATAGACATATGGCCCAGCAATCCCAAAATTGAATCCAAACGCGTGGCCCATCATCAGTTGAACACTGACTTTACCAACTTGTCGCCCTTTGCAGGAAGATGCAGCAAGCACTACACGAAAGCTGCTTGGCCAAAGAATCCATGCTTTTGAGGAACTGATTTTGTTGGAGAACGTTGGTCACATTTGCCTAGCCTAGATGGATGGTCATGTGATTCAATTTGATGTGGCTCACCTGGGTCACTCTGGTGGATCCAAGGCACAGCTGTACCCACCAGGAGGTCCAGATCTCCATCTCCATCCCAATCCACCATGAAGGGTGATGAGTAAAGCCCATCCCAGCCACGGTGATTGGCCTCACAAACGACGTTTCCTCAGGATGGGTTCCACATGGTTTTAGTGGTTCACACCATCGGAGTGATCATCGCTGGAACCCCACCACGCGCAGGATCGATTGGCCAAGCAAAGCTCCAGTAAGGAAACCTGCCCCGCAAAGAAGGTAACAGGTTAAGCGCTGACTGGGTATAGCTTGTAAGCCAAAGGTACTACTGTAGCAAAGGTTACTTCCCTGAAATGCGCAGAAAAGACCGATGGAAAGGAAGTTAGGGGTTCTTTCTAGGGCGCGTAATGGGTAAAATGCATCTTCCTGTGTTTTGCGCCAAAACAGGCGCAACACCAAACATGTTTGAACTCCAGTGGCAAGCTGCATGTGAGATGGGATTGAAACATAATACCGGACATGAGCAAATCACATGCTCATCACATATCACAATCAAAACAGTTGAATGATAGATCCCGGATGGAGATTTATCATACACAACCAAGCACAGGCGGGTGAGAAAAGACAGAAAGTTCAGCAGCATCCGCTGCGCGGCTACCTCCGACAAGGGGTTCTCACTAGGTACGTCTATGAAGCAAATCTCTTCTCAGTGGAACCTGTAAATCAATCTATGTCTAGCCTGCTACAGGGTACGCTCTTCAAAACCGATTCTTTGTCCACTGCTTTGGTGATAGCCTTTCATTGGGAAGTCTTTTGATGACATCACTATGTTCTGCAAGCGTCTTTCGTCAAAGCTCGCTTTGGTCTTAGCTCTCGGAAATTTGCAAGGAGGACAAGATTTTCCTTCCAACTTCCAACCCGCTTTGGAGCTTGGTCTACCATGATCCTGTGCTTACCTGGCGCTCGCTTGCAACGGATATGCGCAGTCGAGGTCGGTGTGCAGCAGACCCCATCGAGGTCGGTGTGCAGCAAATGGCCCTTAAGTTTTGATGAGAAACACCATCTATGAGAATGCCCTGAAGGAATTCAATCGTCAGGCTATGCCTTGGTCAGCGCAAAATTGATCTCGCGGATTCGTTCCGATGTCCCCACCCATGCCACCACCTGCGAGCTTTGTCTGTATGAAACAATGTTGTTCTTTGCTTTTGCTCCGTGCCTTGACCCCTTGAAGTCAAGATGTTGAATCTCTTGAAGGCGTACATGGTCGCAAAGAGTGAGGCTTTCCCAGGAGCAGGACAAGTGCCAGAAGGCCCAAAACCACCTGAGTCTGTGCGAGTCGAGGACATCATAAATGGAGTGGACAGTACATGGCCAAAATGGAGTGCATCAAAAGGCTCTGAGGTGAATTTCAGAAGCACGGCCGATGTCGGCGCAGTTTTGGGACCGCTTCAAAAGGCAGCATCCGGACGTTGAACACAGGTCTTTGCGTCTTCCGATCTACGCTCGGCGGGCGTGGGTGACGGCATCGATCGAGCTCCTGGCGTTTAACTGGGGTTCAGTCCTCAGGTGCGTGCTGTGGGCAGGCGAATGCCAAGGACCGTTCAGTTGGCAGTTTCAACTCAAAGAGTAAAATAATATCAGTTTGTTGGGCCATTCGTTTGCGACCCACTACATGTACTCTGTCATGCCAGCTAAGATGATAGCCGTTTCCAAGCTGACAGAATTTGCCGTGAGACTTGCGCGAGTTCTTTAGTGTTGAGACTCAAGATGTTCGTTTGCGGCTGGTGCTTAGTGGCTTGAAGGCCGACTTGAAGTTCCAAGCACTAGCAGGAAAATTCACTCGGTGGTACAGCACGTGCCGCAAGGCTCCTTTGGAGCTCAGGAAAGGGGCGCAGACATTGATTATAGTGCTGCTGGCTGTGCCTGGCCGGGGATGTCAACTTTGCTTTTGAGGAGGTTCACACACTTTCCCCAGCATGGAGGCAAGAGATGGAGCGTGACATTGGGCCTTTGGCTTGGTCTCATTCTCTTAGGTTCGAGCACCAGCAAAACAAGCTCTTTTGCTGCCGGGACCTTTTTCATGTCTACCTTGCTGGCTTTGGCCAGGACCATAGGGCCAGTTTTCTAGTGTACATGCTAGACCAGGTGTTTTGGTGGGAGCAACGTGGATTTAGCTACAGACGTCAAACTCCGCTTGGTGCACTTGGAAGCAATGTTCCACATCAGCTCGCACACAAACAGTTTCAACCAACCTCTGTTGAACTACATGGATCAAACAACCACGTATCCTACAGGAACCTGGAGCAAAGCATCCGATACAGCCAAGATCTTGGAGTTCAATTTGTACATGTGTGAGGTTTACCAAGACACGGTCCCCAAACACAACGTTTGGTTTTACATCCAACTTTCTTGTCAATCAGTAAGGGATTGCATGCAGGCTTCTTATGACAGTGATCTTTGGCTGGATCCTCGCCCTACAGCAATTGCAACTTTCATTGTTTGGTTATCTCGACTAGCTTTCGCGCCAGTCACGAGCCCTGGCATCCTCTCACGCTTTTCCCATAAAGTTTTCCGGAACCCTATGAAAAAACCACAGGGGAGAAGTTCGTGGAGAGTGGCCAGCAATGCCTTTTCTGTTACAGCAAGCTGGCAAAAATGGCCAGTGCCCTGGAGTCCAACAGGCCCCTATGGATCTTCAAGCCAAGGTTACATTATTTCCATCATTTGCTTCTTGATGCTTCCCTAATGTTGAACAGGGGTGGACCCCCCCCGTCAACAGCTTGGCTTTTGGCTGAGCAATGGCAGAAGACTTCATAGGGAGGGCATCCTTGCTCTCCGGCTCGGGTTCACGCACAAACGAGTGAGCTCAGGGTGTTGCAGCGGTACAACAGATCGTTGGTCAGGTTGTGCTTGGAACAGGAACCAACGGTCCCGGTCCCGGGCGCGGACCACCCCCGGCCAGCTGCAGCTGCCGCGTAACGCGGATCCACAGGTGGCAGGATGGGGGTAGAAGAACGTCATGCGCATTGCAGAGGGTTTTAGAGGCACTGTAGATGACTTTCATTCAGTCTGTTCACCAACCAATACTTTTATCAGGAACCATGAGCTTTGAATTTTCTGTCTCAGCTTGAAAAATCAAAGAGCCTTAAAAACATTTAAAAACATACAGTCAACCGCAGGTCCAGTTGATCAATTGAATCTGGGTTGTGGGTGGAGGGCTTGTGGGTGGATTTAAGAGATAAACCGATAAACTCTTTCAGGATCATGGGAGTGGAAAGTAGGCCCCTGGAAGTCTGGAAGACCATGTTCCTCTACAATTACAAGGGGATCCTGGTCAGCTTCTATGATTGTTGGAGGGAGGGTATGCTGCAAGTGTTGAACATAGTTGAATATTTGAATCATACCTAGCGCCACTACGCCAGGAAATATGAGACGCAGCTGCGACACACACACACACACAGAATTCAGCAGCAATTGATACTATGCCTCTTGTGAGAGGCGATTTTGTCTTCAGTAAAACAAACAGCGAGTTCTCCTGGCAGCCAAAGACCAGAGAGTTTCGACGGGTAAAAAATTGCCCAAATGAAAGTGAAAGGTTTGATGCAAGCAGAGAGAGAGAGAACGTCAATGCGAATTGCTTTCAGTATTCAGCTTTTGCACAGCCAAATTTTACTTTTGGCACCATAAAACCCACAAACATTCTTTCACTGTGACTTTTGGTGATGGTCATGAATTCACTCTTTGTTTCTGCTCCATACACCACCTGACCACCAAACCTGACTGCATTACGGCGGAAATGCCTTCCACCCCAGCTTGCTTTCATGAATCAAGCCAAAGAAGACCTGAGTCTGCCACCGCTGTCCATTGTAACTGCCAAGTGCGGCCGAGTCAGGAGCCGCCACCGTAGCTCCGCCAAAACGTCTAAAACGAGTCAGTCGGTGGATAACCTTGAGGAGCCCGGAACCCGACGAGCGGGGCCCAATCGGTCAGGATGCGGCAGAGGTCCCTCCCATGTGGATATATGTGGATTGTTTGAAGTGTGCACTGAGCTCTTCAAACGCTTCAAGCCGGCCTCTTCATGTGTGAAGAAGCGTGGTATAGAATTTGTGAATGCTTAACCTTGAAGGTGCCGAGCTACGCTTGACTCTCGGCTGAGAATGGATGTTCCAATGGTGGCATGCGAAGCATATTTGGCACAAAACATACCAAGGCTCAAAACAAGCAAAACGCCATAAAGCTTCGCGGCTCTTCCTTATTGACTCACATTCTAGCCCTCTGCATGGCCTTCCACTTGGGGACATGCTCTTTCCACTTCTTTTAAAGGAGCTGACTCAGGCGTCTCGCCGGCATCCATGAAGGCATCCGTCAGGTTTCTATGCCAGGTCTGCACCATGCTTTTAGAAGCTCTTCATCTCCTGCATCCGATTCTTCTGCGATCGTCACCAATATACTCATGGGATGAGAGGCGATCGCACGCATGCCCAGCCCAGGGGCCCAGCACTCTTCTGGCTGTTTGATGCGACATGATGCGACCTTCGGGAACCAAGAAACGTAGGCAAAGACAGTTACTTTGGCCTGCAGCCCTCAGCCCGTCCCAAGTCGAGAGGCCACGTAGCCACCGGAGAAGTAACGGAAGGGATTCTCCGCACCCGTCCTGTCGAAGCTGGAAGGCACAAAAACACAATTTATATACAAATGAAAACAAAACAAAAACGCTTTTGGGGGGGCTCTACAACAAATAACGCCCAAATCTGAAATTGAAGAACAGAACATCAGTAACACATCTGTTTGCACCGGAAGTTCGTGCCTGGGCACCAGCTCACCTTCCACGTTCTCCAGATACGCCAAGCCCTGTCCGGCGGGCACCACCAAGTCGATGTCCCCGTCCGCATCCTGACCAAAGGCCGACAACGATGGCGAAAACGGAACTGCCCGTCAGACCGAAACAAACAAAAAGTAACATGCTACACTTAACCTTAGAGGGAATCATCTATATACCCCTACCCTGAATTATGTCCTAAGGTTGTAGATATTGAACATAACTAGAGTCTGACCCATGCCCAAAAGACCTTGATGGCCTTGATGGCCCAGCCATCTTTGATTGCAGAACCACTCTGAAACCATATATGGATGTTTAGCTTGCCCTTTATTTCGTACAATTGGTAGCTTCTCCTCGACTCAATGTGCAATACCATCAAATCTTTCGTCATGCCAGCCGCTGAGGCATGACCTCCCGCAAAGCTCTCCCTCCCAACCGAGGCTCCCAATCTGCGGCGTGAAAACGGCAGAACGCCCAGCTGCAGGTGACGTTGCGAAAGGGACTCCGAGCGGCCTCCACTTCTGCCAGGGTGCCATCCTCTGGACGGGTCCGCGAAAGAACCGAGGGAGCCAGGGCGGGCGGAAAGGAAGAGGGATGCAGCGGTTTTCACAGGTTTTGGTGCTTGGGAATCTTGGTAAGAGCCGGTAGGGTAAGGTAAGTAGGTAGGTAGGTAGTTAAGTGCAGAAAGTATATGGATCCCTTGGAAAGAAATATTGATTGCAAATGGTTTTGCACAGCTGGGGGTAGTTCATATTATCCTACATGAATGAAGGACTACTGTACTTCGACCAATTTGCAATCAGCGCAATTACATTGTCTGCAGTCTTTAGAGGATTGGATCACCCTTCCCTTGCCCAAAGAGGTCCAATGCCATCCTGTGAATTTGCAGCTTGGAGAAATCCAAATACCTCCGGATAGATAGAGATAGAAATAACATACCGTCGGCCACGGCCACGTTTATTGTGGCCACTTGTGTGCTTAACCGAGTGTTCAAATCTCATCCCCATTTCAGGTGGCTGGTGGCTCCACTGTGATAGTCCGTTCAAACTCCAGGCGTCCGAGAGTGTTTCCTGACGTCCATCCAGCAGCCGAGCTTGGATGGTTCAAATCTTCTGGCCAGAACCAAACACGGCGGAACTCCTGGACCCGCAAGACATGCTAAGACTACTTTGCAAAAGGGCAATTGGATCCTGAACCCTCAGCAGCCAATCTGCCCGAACGCTCCAATAACCAACACTTTAGACTGGTGCCATGTCAGTAGGACGCGCAAAGGCTCCACAGATCTCTACAGTCAGGTCGTGCAGTGATCGATGTTCTGATCGTTCACCCGTGCAACGCCAATCACCGGCCCCCGCTTGGGCACATCCCCGGCCCAAGCCACACCGCAGCCCCCAGCACACCCCGGCCTCCGACTGGCGGTAGTAATGGATCCGCCCCGCGACAGCCAGCAACCTGATTCTTCCGTCCGAACCGGACTCGAGAGGTCGGTTTGCCCATCGATTTCGGGACCCGTGTGTAGCTCTTTGAGCTCGGGAGACCGACACCTACTGTAGGCATTTGGAGGGACCGGGGTTCGGTTCGGTAAATCGACCCGTCATGACCAGTCTATCCATTGGCTGTACAAGGCTGTACACTTGAAGGTATCCCCTCTATCAACCCGTCGGCTCCGTGGCGACGACGGCGCCGGAGGGACGAGGCATGACGAGGCGTACGAACACGTATATATATATATATATATCAACACCACATCATGTTGTCTGAAAAGGGTGATTTGATGTGTTTCGATGGTTCAAAGTTGCTGCGAAACAACACACTGTAATGGATTTCATATGCAAATGATTGCAAATGCATCATTAGAAACCCAAAAATGGTGTGATGTACAACATCCTCTGGGAGCATGGCAATGGAACATTCGGCAATTGACTTAGGTGGTGGTGCAGGAAGACTGTTTGATCCACCCTTCCACATCTCACTGTTTCACATCCTCACAGAACAAGAGCAACCAAATGGGTGACTATGGCTTGGATGTACATCACCTTCTTTACGTTCTGCCAGCGATCCGTTGGTGGCCAAAAGCAAATCATGCTGTTTGACTGCGACCTACATAATCCAAGGGACAAGTCTAGGGTGCCGTCCTGGTCGAAGTCCACCGCCACCGGGCTGGCGGCCGACAAGTTCGTCAGGCCCTTCTCCGGCGCGATGAAGCCTGCAGGGGGGTTGATCAGCGCCAACGGCCAGGAGCTTCTCCAGGTTTTGAGATGAATCTGGGGAGATGAAGGCATGAAACATCCTGAATTGCATGACTGTTGAAGCTCAAACCTTAAAACTTGGTGGCACAACTTTCGATTTGCCTAATAGTTGTACACCTTTCACCATGTATCTATATGTTTTCATAGATCCTCTACACTACCTTAGACATGGAGCTTCCAACATAGTCTCAAAAGAAAGTGACCAAACCACATCACCGAAACGGCCTTGGACCATTGGAACCTTCCCATCGGCCACCCCATCGGCCACCCTTCGGTACATCGGTCCCATCGGCCAAGCTGCGGAAGGGATTGTCACCTGCAGCGAAACCCAACGGCAGGGAGGTGGCTAGAGTTTCTGCATGCTAAACCTGGGTGCTAGAGTTTCGCATCTCAGTTTTATTGGTCGTTTGGGCGCGAAGACTCGGAGACCCTCCAAAGACGTCTGAAAGAATGGGTTTGGTCGATTTGTCATTGGGCAAAGTGGGACTTTGGGGGGTTCCCTATTCTAGGAAACAAAAACAGGGGGCAGAACCGGCGATGGCTACTATCTTTCACTGGGTCCAGTATAGACTAGACCTGGACAATCCGTGCCAGGCCCGCCAGGGGCGTCATCTGAAGGGAGTGGACACCGATTGAAATCCACTCATGGTACCATCTCTCCAATCTCTTTGACTTGTGAAATTCTGTTTTAAACCATGGAACAATGGAGATGTATAATTAATCTAGCTTCACCTCAAAACATTCAGACGACTACACGGGCAACTTAACAAAACATACCTGTCAGTATAACCTGGAATATGTTGTTTTTGTTTTAATCAGGAGAAGCTCCCAGTCGCCACCAAACCCATCCCAAAACACCACCACCCGGCTGCCATGCTGCTCCCAGTGCGCACGTAGTAGCGGCCGTTGGGGTGCTTGGAGTAGTAGCGCACCAGGCCGTTGTGATCGCCCATGAGCAGATCTTCCACTCCATCGCCTCGTGGCTCCCGGGTCTGTGGAGGCGGGTAGCGGCTGTTTTCGTTTTTGTTGTGGGGGGTTCGGCGTTGGATCCATTTTGAAAGGATCAGTCAAGTATACAAGTATGGTGGTTTCCACACTGTTGAGCTGCTTCATGAGTGCATGTTGCAGCTCCTGATGTAAACTCCGGTAGACGCTGGACACCTTTTGGGCTAAGAGAGGGATGCGGGACCAACTTGTTGGACTGGGTGACGAGAACATTTACTCCAATGCTGATCAACATGGAACCCAAAGTGGTCAAATTCAATCTTACTCTTTCAGGGGGTAAACCTTAGAACTGAAATGAACTGAATATTTACTGAATATTTAGTGCAATCTTGTTTAGGCTACAAACATATTGACCACATTATGGTAATTTGTTTCAAGGAAACACCTGGTTTCCTGACTCTATGAGACGGTTTTGGAGGATAAATCCTGTGATCGATTGGATGAATGGGATGGTGTGACGGCCCAGGGGCACATGTGTGTCGATGCCGATCCTTTGGCGACGACTCGTTGCCATCTTCAGAGGTGAGCATCGTTGTATAGCTGTATTCTATCTCTTGGCTGGGGGCCGCAACAGCACTCTCATAGCGTCCTTGTGTTGGTCAAAAAGGTAAAGTATGAAGAACACGGACAAACTCTTTTTCTCAACCGGTGGTGGTCAATTTGCATACGTTTGCCTTTACGTTTTCATAGCTTGACATAACTCCCAAGGGGACGTGTTCATAGCTGGAGTCTGGAGCCAATGCGATACACTTTGACGACCGGCCCTTCACCCAACAAGTATACACTCCTTGAAATATATTGAATAATCTAATCATGGAAGCGGAAAACCAGCAGTCAAATCATGGAAGTGGATGACATGGCCTCTTGGATGACCTATGAAATCCTCCACCAGCAGCTGCTTTTGCACTTCCATGATCACTTCATATTACTTCAGGGAGTGTAGACTGTTCAATCCAAGGATACCTTAGAGAGTCTTAGTCGATCGAACTCCTCCAAGTGGACACGAGGCCGACCAGTCCGAGTCGTCTGTGTTCGAACCTGACTCCAGTGGCACGGTTCTTCGCAATTCACTCTCGCTCAGGCTCGGACACCACTTGTCAGTCACCAACACCCCCAAAATCCATCAGGATGCCAATTAGAACTCACCCAGGTGGGCGGGCCCCGAAGAAGCGTGCCATCTCAGTGGCCATCCCAGTCGACCACATACGGTGCTGCCAGCTTCGCAGCCATCCGCACCTCGTGTGCCGGTCCGGACGAGGTTTTCGACCAAAAGGGCTACGGCGGTTTGGGAAGAGCAGACGGACGGAGGCGTTTCTGGAGCCGTTTCTGTTTGAATGGGAAATATCAACATGGCTAGAAGATGTTTCTGTTCAGAAGGGCCGTGGCAGTGCACTGGAAATCGATCTGATTGGCATAAAGAGTTAGCCTCAGTACTTGCAAGGGCACTGCCAAAGGCTTCAGCTGAGAGGTTTTACACAAACTCTTCTAGACAAAGCACAACAAACAACATTTCTATATATTGACTCCTCGGAGACCCCTCCTGCCAGTCTCAGGAATTGTTTTACTCTGTGCATTCTATTGGTTATGTTTGTCTTTGAGGCCACCCTCCGGCCTCACACATACTTTTTCTTGTTTCTTTGCTTACTGGTATTTTTGCCGCTTGTGTTTCTATTTTGTGTCAAAGACAAACTGCAAGGTCAGGTGCCGACCAAGCAAGGATTTGCAAGCGTACCGCCCAAAAGAGAAGCTCATGGAGGCCTTCAAACTTACACTTTATTGTATTTTGTTGTCTGCATATGTTGTTGTATATCACCAGTGTAGGGGTGCTTGCTTGTGTTTGTGTGGAGGGTGCCAGGAACCTTGACCTATCATGACCTATGTATTGGTTGTCCGAAGTCCTGTACAATCCATTGATATATCTATCAGGACCTAGCAATCTGGTTTCCCATGTTGATTTGTTTGCTCGAGGAGAACTTGCCCACTCTTCCAATTCTTCAACTGTGGTCGTTGCTATTTCAATCCCCAAAACCTGGTTAATCCGCCTGGGTACCGCCTGGCGCGCGGCCGTGGTTTCACCACTTTCGCCCAGTGACACTCGCGCGTTTCGCCAGCCGCTCCAGGTGCCCGTGGCACTTCCCCGGCTCTGGTGCGCACCACCAGCCGTCTTCCGCTCGAACGGAGGTGGGATTTCCAAGCAACGCCAAAAGAATGGAGTGCAGTCTCATGGCCAAAGTGCAGTCGAACGTGTGTATGGCCCTTGGCGGTGCAACACCCTTTGGATGACTTCAACATGTACATATTCTTCCGGCTTTTTCCCCAGGACCGATATGTTGCAAGACGTGTTCCGGCTCCACTGCAGTGCTTGCAGGGTCTGAAAGCTAACACATGGTGTCCAAGGGACTCCCAAATGACTCTCCATTAAAGTTTGCATTTGTTGAACGATCTTTTGGATAGGCAGTACAGTGGCGCCGAACAGTTTTGAGACGCCTCAAAAGACTCGGCCAACGTGGAGGGTGCAGTGGAGTTTTGACTGCTTTCCATGGCAGGTTCCTCACTATCTCAGTGATCTTGCAGGGAGTGATAGGTCCCCAAGGCTGGCGTTTCGGAGGGCATTTACTTTGTCCATGTTGTCACTTTGTATAGTATATGTTGATGATACAAAATTTGCTCATGTCTGCGTCGCGCTATGCAAATGTATTCCAGTGTCATGGAATGTCTGGGCATTGTGCTGACAACAAGCTTTCGATCACTGCATGTTCTCCCTCCACCTTGTTTCAACAACTGTGCATATGTGCACCCCGGAAGTGTGTCTGTGTTGCTTCCCTTTTGTTATCTTTGGCCAAGGCATGTTCGCAACCTATCCA
This sequence comes from Durusdinium trenchii, assembly GCA_963970005.1. Taxonomy (NCBI): domain Eukaryota; class Dinophyceae; order Suessiales; family Symbiodiniaceae; genus Durusdinium; species Durusdinium trenchii. The sequence continues at coordinate 446,174 of CAXAMN010022951.1, read as the reverse complement.
CCACTTGGACGGTGGCTGCGGCATCGGGGAAAAACAAAACCCACCAAAACAGCCATGCAAAGCCATATGTCCATATGTTATCCATGTCCGTCAGGCGGACGAACACGAACCCGATCGGTCGACCGGAGACCGAGGTCTTGGTCTTGAACACCGAATCTCTCCCGAGCGACATGGCTCCTCTGTCTGACATGGCTCCACTGTCTGGTAGAACCTGGCCCCCTTGGGTAGAAGTCATGTCAGCATCCTAGGCAGAAACTATAGGCAAAATTGTAGAGATATGTGGTATACATGGAGAAAAAAAAACACAATCTGTGAGAAGGACTGCATTCGTCTTCAAGGTCTGACCTCTACAGAAACAAACATGGAAACTTCAAATGGGTGATGGGAGAGATTACTTTCCTCTACAGTAACAGGGATGTTCTTCCAGCCTTCGCCACTGACCACTAGTTCAATGTATGCTATTTGTGGAGATCCTGAATTCACCTTGTTTATGTGGGCGTGGCAGTGCAAAGCGATCATTGAAAAAGAGACGTGCCGACTCAGTGTTGTTCGTCAAGTGAGAACGGTCTTTTTCGCTACATGCTGGGTCTAAATCGCCCAATCAAGTCCAAGGGCAAGGTCTCCCTGTTTGAGCGGTTGCCCTTGACAAGATGGATCGCGATCAGCTAAATCTGATCTGGAGCTCGAAAGTTAAAAGATAAAAGAAACTCTGGCAAAACCAAAATACACCAAACATGATTCATCCAAACAATAAACATATGAAACATTGAATGACATTGATGTCTTTTTCTACGGTCATGGCTGGTTCCGTCAAAATAAAGTTGACCCCACCACCACGGCCGCCACCATGCTCACCGGGGCCCCCAGCGCCGCACGCATAGGCCGCAAGCTGGAGATCTTTGGCCACCACGCAGCTCAACAAGGCCTCCTGAGCGGATCGCGGATGCATCTGCGGATCCATCTGGGTCTCCGGTGGTTCGACCGAAAAAAACGCTTGGTTTCAACCTGTCGATGAGAGCTACAAAGAAAAATCCACCCAAATGTCCCAATGATAGAGAAGTCAACTCTTCGGAGTTCCCACCTTAGCACTTTGCTGAGTATTTTTGCTGGATCTATTGAATCTATTGGTCTATACTAGTTTGACTTGTGCTTCAGGCCAAGGCTGTAGCAATACATCAATGATGCCAAAAATATCCAAACATTGTAGACCAGCTCATTGGCATACAAAGAACATGAGCGATCAACGTGGGCAGCCTCTCCACGAAGTGGCTGTTCACAGCTACAGCCTCTGCACGCCAAAAGGACAGGATGACATAACACCACGCACACATGTTTGGTAATGTTCGATCGTTGTTTCACACCTCCCAAGTCTTCAGATGACCAGCCGGTTCAAATTGGTAGTGTTTTGGGACGGTGCGAGGTGGGGCCACTGCTATGTCGTGGTAATTCAGAAAGGACGAGTAGGAACACGATGAAGGTCTCTACGCACAAAGAAAAAACATGCACTAAAGCCTGGCACCTTGGCGCGGGTGTGTGTATGTGTGTGGTGTGTGGTGTTCAAAACCTTCTTATGAGAGTTTGTTACGGTTTGTTTATCTTCGATATATATATATATATTATATTTTTTGTGTTTTTTTTTGGGGGGGTTCCAGTTTTCAGGGAAAACACTTAAGCCAATTCCGGGTCTCGAGTTCCGAAACTCATGGCGCAGTCCTTCCATGCACTTGCATCAGCCGGATTTCCTGGCAAAAGCGGAGCACCCTTGGAGGAGCTACTCGGTGAACATGTGAAGGCGGGCATGGTGGCGATGGGTCGTGACCCCTGCCCGACCAGTCCATCCATGTGACCGACAACTCCGGTGCCCGGTCGTGGTGGGTATCCTGACCGGTCGTGGCTCCAACGAGACCCCCAAGGAGATCGACTGCAGTCCAGTCTCGGATTTGAAAAAGCACGTTCGAGCGGTGTGTAAGCCTTTCTGTAGCGGTCTGGTGACTTCACAAAAAAAACACGAAACAAAACAATCATCTAGGGGGATGTTGGAATATAAATAAGTGTGCAAAACATACCTCAAAACCCTCAAAAATAGGCTGGCATGGGAATCAAGGAGCTGAAAGATACGTCTTGGTCAGTCCAATGCAACAAAATCTTGAAGCCCAACATCTAGTTGCTCAAATGGACATATGTGTGCATGTGTTGCTGACAATTCTGTCTTGCGAGGAAACATGTATCAGATTTCCTGCAACCTGCTGTGGCCAGCACTCAAACTCAGCTGGATGCCAGGCCCAGCCTCCGATGGGATCAAAGCCACCAAACCTGGCTTGGTGTGGGTGGCAGTCGGAGGGGCGGTGCCTCGTGAGGGTGAAGGTGAACGTGATCTCGGTTTGATCTTTAAGAGAGTTGTATTCCCAATTTCCACCTACTCTTTGGGTGCTTGGGATATTTCAGATGGGTTTCAGGGCGGATCCAACTAATTACCTGCTCGGAATATATATATATAAACATTACATGTAGAATCATGTAGATTGGATCAAATGATTGAAGTGTACCTTGTGAAGTTGTGAAGGTATCGCTTTTGGGTCTTACTATATGTGCGACGGCATTTATTTGGTACTTAGCTCAAATATACTGTCTCTTATGTGGTTTTGGATCATTTGAATGAACTAGTTCTCTCACATAAAGATTTGGATGTATAGATGCCAGGCTCCAGGGTGAGGCCAGCAAACTTCTTTGGCGATTTGCTAAATGTGTCTTTGGCTTTTGGATTTAACGATCCTCCGACCTTCATTTGTGATTCCGGCTCCTGAACAGATCTAGGCAAAATAATCCATATAATAAGAAACCAATCATCATGGGCCTTCCGAGTTTGGGGTTTCTACACCCACATCATGCCAAACAAATCAATGATGGGCTTTCCAGCCGTCTAAGCGGCCCAAATACCTCCGCCCAGCCCCGGGTTCCCAGCTCGAGGAAGATCACCAACTGCCGCAAGCCGCCTGAGGACGTGGACGTCACTCGGTGAGACTGGGCACGGTAGGCACGGTAGGCACTCGCCACCACTGCCGCCACGGCGCAACGAGGCGCTGGAAGAGGAGTGTGTCGAGTCTTTTCTGAAAGCGAACTTGCTATCGCCTTGTAATTAAAGGGCCACATTGGATGATCAAATTGCGTTGAATTGGATGATCCTGCTGAATGGAGGGATTCCTCGTCGGATCGATATTCGTGGCACTAATCAGCGCAGTTCGCTGGACCTTTCACCAGATCAGCCTAATAGAATTCTAAACAAGTCGGACAAGTGTATAGAATCGTAGGTGTATATGTTAAATACGGAACAATTCCGACCATTTTCAGAAAAATGGACCATTTTGCAAACAAGCTGGCAGAATCTACGTGGGTCCATGCTATCTTCTCCAAAGCAATGATTCAGCAATTTCGACGATTTGCCCTCTCCAAAGTCCTCTTTGGAAGGTATACCTTCTACTTTTAGCATCGAACCAGCCGGGCAGCCACACTTTCGCGGTCGGTCTATAGCTGCGGTGCCTGACAGCCTAAAGTGGGACACCGGGCTTTGTTGCAACACCAGGGCATTCTCGCGGTTCTTCGCTGTCAGCTGCCGTAGCAAGGTCTTGGCAAGCGCGTCGCTGGGGAGACGGCTTTAAGCAAATGGTGAAGCTCACATAGCTGAAGTAACTCAAGGATCAGGAATATGTTTATTCAACATGTACATTTGGAGCTCTTCCCTCGCTTACTTTTCCGAGTAGGCAACTAATGACAACTATATATATATATACCTCAATCCAATCTCTATTTCACATCTGCCGGGCTTTCCTTAGAAGGGACATTGCAATACCAAGAGTTGGTCTAGCATGCCAGTGAGCTTTGCAAGCACCCAGAGCTTGTAGGGAACCCCAACCCCAATCCAATACCTTAGACCATCTTAAGGCTTATGTTGCTCAGGTTTGCTACGCCGAGAATTGGACAGTTGGATCGTGTCCCTTTGAGAGATTCTTTAAGCCAATGCATGGCTGTCTGGGTTGAGTCGTCATTTTCCACCGGGAGGCCTCTTCCACCCATCGTGGAATTTTCAGAGACTTGATATGGACAGCAAACTGAGAAGGTGTTTGAACGTTTCGAGAATGAAAACACCTTCTCAGAATGCCAACAAATTGGATGCGAACATTCATGAGGCTTGCCAAAACGAGTACGCCGAAGAACACAGAAAATACGACACCTGACAAGTGCGGCATGTTTGCCTTTACATGTCCTCAAAAAGGGTGGCAAAGGATGCCAAAGCATCCAAACATCCAACAGTAGACAAATATATATATATATATTTGTATACAAATCAAATAAATAAATAAATATATATATATATGCATATAGTTAAGTATAACTACAATTAGTTATATATATATATTTAATAGACAAAGAGAGCTGTGTGAACCATCCAAACATCCGAAACATGTAGCTACAAAGAAAACCTATTTTGTTTAAGGTGGTTCATATGTATGTGATTCCTCTTGGATGTGTCTGAATGCCATGTGTTGCAAGGTCATCAGGAAACTGTCAATATATTCGCATGCATCATTATCTATGAGACGGCCATATTGAAACCTTCCTTCACCCTAGCAACCACCCCAAGGTAGCCACACTGCACCTGCCCACAAACACTCAGATGGAACTTCAGAACAACTTGTTTCGAAAAATCATTTTCCATTCATGTTCAGAACTGAGTTTTCAGCCACACACTGTAGACCTTCATCAACCCCTCCACGCCTTCCCATCGGGTGTGATGGGCATGGCTTGGCTTGGCCTGGAGCTGCTTGCAGCACCGGGTTTTCGGGTTTCTCCAGTGGAGTGGAGTGGAGTGGAAGATGTCTCGAACATCTCATTTTGACATGGAGGTGAGGGAAGAGAAGGTTTGCAATCTGGCAATGAGACGAAACCAGTTCTGCATTCACCTCTTCCTTCACCGACCTTGCTCCCATGAATAGACCTATAGTGCAGCAAAAGCGAAGGCTGAGGCCAATGGATCTCCTTGTGCCAAATCCCAGTCAGTTCTCCCAAAGCCAAAGCGAACCGAGACGTCAAGACGAAACGCATACGGCGTCTACCCTTGGAGTGAGAACAAGAATGATGGCGAAGAAAGAACAAAAACGGTGGAAGGGACTTGTGGGGGGGCTGTGGGCTTGGGTCTGGCCCAAAGTGGTGAGGAAGCCGAGGTGGGTGCCGAAGAAAAGGTCATGAGTCATGGAGTCATGGAGTATGACCATGAGGCTGATGCAGACTTTGCCTTTGTTGAGCCGACCCAGGAGAGGACCACCCAGACAAAGGACAAAAGCAAGGATGCGGATTTCTTGGCTGTCCAAGGCGTATATATACAAAAACTGAGAAAATGGGTCATGGAAGAGAGGAAAAAAAGAACTGATCATTGTAGCATTTGGGCCACAAACAAGCCTATGTTCGGAAATACAAATAAGCAAGTATTTCACAAGTATATGTGCTGCTTGAGAACATTCCCAACCAGCAGTTCACAAGTAGAGATGATACTCGGCCACAGGCCACAAGCAATCCACCCGATCAAATTTAGAAACACATACACATAGTTCCTTTTGGTTACTTTTGTTCAATATCATGTTCCTTTACACAAATATGTGTCTTTTCATGTCAAGCCATGATTCAGGAACCTCTTGCATTAGTTTGAGTTTGATCCGCCTTGTTCCTGCCATACTAACCACCTTTCAACTCCTTTCAACCACCTTACAAACCACAAATCTATTAAAACTAGTTAAGTTATCGCACTCTCCATCCAAATCCCTAACGTATCATGAACATTCATGAACTAATGCCCCGTTTGATTTGCCCGTTCAGAAACCAATCCCTTTGGGATCCATCCTCAAGAGATCTAGTCTTGGGGGAGCCCCCCAACAAACAATATGTTTGTCAGTCCTTCTTAGGCTCCCCAACTCACAAACCTCTAGGGTAGGGCGATCGTAGTCATGGCTCACACTATAACTGATCGAGGTATAAAACCGTTCATCGATTGCTTTACGTTTACGTACGTTTACTACAGTACTTTAGACCAATTAGCAAACTCAAAGGACACCGGAAAACGAGAGTCCTGGCCTCTTCGGGCATTTGCATTCATTAAGGTGTCACCGCGGCGGCATTGCGTCTCCCCAGATTGCTCTTCTATCTCGTCCAATGTTACCTGTGACAATGTTACCTGTGACAAGAGGCAGCAACTCGCAGTGCCTTTCTTGATCCAGCTTTGCCCTCGGATCCTACCATCTGGCAGGTATTTTGGGACTGGCTGTTCCTCCAGCTTGGCGAGGTCTTGCTGGTCCATTTCTGATCGACCGCCCTATGTATCCTGACGTTCAGATGATGGATTGGAACCTGACATGATCACTTTATCATCCTCTGTCCCTCCGCTGACGAAGCAGAGTTGGCAATGAGACGACGGTCCCTTCAAAGGAGTGCCCGGATCCTCCTCCCGGTGCTCCCTGATGTTCCATTCTGGAAGTGGCGCCATCGATCCGTGAGCGCTTTCGCCATAGCGACCGGGTGCCAAAGACTCGTCGCCGCTCTTAGTCAGAGTGAGAAGAAGCTGCGGGCGATATGTGGGCCAAAACATAACGATTTATTTTGACACATCACCACAAAATCTATCAGAAGCCGTTCCTTGTTCACGGTGTGAAGGAAATTGATCCTGTTGCGCTCTGAAGCCCCTTATGTGACTCAAAACCACCAGCAGATTGACCTTCCCAGTGTTGGTGGGCAAAGTCAGCTTCTGTGCTTGGAAAGCCACTTGTTGGGATTAATTTTTGCTTCGGGATCTTGTTGGCCACTGGCTTTCCTCCTGACTGGCCTGAGGTGTCAGGAGAAGGATCCAGATCTCAACCACTGTCAAATCTGTTGTCCTGCTGCATGTTGGTGTTGTAAATGCCTAGAGATCCCTTACGATCCTTTCAAAGCACCTCACCCCCATCCCCGTCATCCCAGAAATCGTTCCATCTCATTGTTCAACTGTTCCCGCCTCAAATATTGCGCGGCAAAGAGCCGCAAAATACCGAGGTGCGCCTTCTGCCAGTAGGTGGTGCGGTGTGGCGCGGTGAGCTGCGGCAGAGCAGGAATGGAGGGAGGGAGGATTTGGTTGGAGGACATCGGATATTATTATGGAAGACTATAAGGAGTTGTTTCTTTGATTTAAAGATCATGTTATATCATGTTTTATAATTTTATACCTTCTTTTGAACCAAGCAAAGCAAGGTTTCAGAATTGTCGGATGGAACGACAGTGTCATTCCGTGGTGCAGGATCTCATCCTTGTCCATCTGGCACAAATATCCTGTCATATCCTGTCATTGTAAATACTTGGAAACATATATACAGTGTATCTATATAATACACTCTGGCTCACTAACATGGAATTGGAAAATGGCCCCTGTGAAGACTATGTTCGTCTACAAACAGGTGGTTTTCCATTTGCATGTGACGTGAGTCAGAGTGTATAATTCGTTCCAATTTGCAAATTGGACATGTGAACACCAATTTACACTGGACATTCATCCATCCTTCCCCCACACGAACCCGGGCGCAGCGCTGGAACGGATGCGCAGGAACCGGCTGAGCGCCTGTAGTTGATGTAGCAAGCGCTGGCAATCCATCAGGCAATCCCTCGGCAACGTGACCTGGAACGTGAAAACCGTTTCTTTTCAATGAGTACCATAATATACAAGAATGCCACATGGTTTAGTATACCAGGACCCCAAGGGGTGTCTATAATAATAGCCCCTGAGAGGTTAATGGGTGTCTATTCACCCAACTCGGATTTTGGACCTACCAGGCTTGGCCCACGGCCCTACCAGGCTTCAAAGACCTGTGACGCATGGAGAGGAATCGGAACTCCGAGACCGCGCGTCTCCGCAGCGCACAAGAGCCAGGGAGCCAACTTACAAAGACATGCGGCTTGAAGGAGCAAACACCTACCCGATGCATATGCTCCTAGTAGCGATGCCAGGAGCCCCTAGTAGTTCCTTGCTCCTAGTTCTTCCTATATAGGTGAGCAACTACTCCGGAAGTATGCGCAAAACCAGGTACTTCCATCTGATCTGTTCCGCGATAGAGCCAACGATCAAGCCTATAATTTTGGACCATCCGGTTGTTCCACGCAAATGCAATGCATGGAACTTGCATGTGCCCATCTTGGCACACCTTCACACAGACCATCTAAATGGTTTCGTGAATTGGTTTCACAGCCTTTCATACACTCTAAGTTGGCCTTCGCAAATTGGCTTCGCCTGCGTGAAATCGTGCCTACGCTGCTTCGCGAGCGTATCACACAATTGCCTTCGCATGCATTTGGTACAAAAACGCTACTCATCTGTGAGCTGGTCCGTGGTGCCTTCCGAAGAAATCGGCCCCAAAGGTGCCCCAAGTGCTCCATACTGCTCCCCAAGCATCGATGCGATCCTTTCGCAGCAGATTCGCTCATAGCGTTGAAGAACACGTCCAACTTCGTTGGGAAGCAAGTGTTGGGATTCCTGTTTATCCATGTCTGAATGTTGCACTAAAGATGACTTCTTTGAGGTTTCTTTTGGTTTGGTTTTCGCTTCTTCACAGCGCTTTTCACTGTGCCTCGGTGCAGGAGAGGAATCCCCTTGTCCATCTCGACAAATGGTTTCCTTGATTCAGGAACCGCTCATTGCCCTCTGGCTTGCTATGTTTCAGGCCATAGACATGCCGAAAATGGCTGAAGCTGCCCCGCTGCGAAACCACTGAAGCCAATTACAAAGGGCCACAATTAGACCTGAAAAACAAAAAACAACTCATGGCAGGAGACCCAGTGCAGTCTCCGGAGCCCTTTCAACACCACCGAGCCTCAGCTACCGAAAAACAAACAAAAAACTCGACCCAGCCAGTCATAGCCATCCCCCACCGTACGCAAAGGAGAGCGTCGGACGGAAGAGTCCGTCTGCCTGTACCTCGGAGTCCAACTTTGGCACCAGCAAAGTGGAGACCTGAGAAACTGGACGACCAAAGAGAAACGGGTGAAAGCTCCAGGTGACCGGGTTGGTTGCAAGGGTATCCGGTACACGCCGCCGGAACAGATCGAAGATCGAGGCTCCTGAGTAACTGCTGAGGTCTGGTGTTCGGGAGGTGTGCCTGGGGGTTGAGAAACATCTGATATGTGTATATACCTACCAAATCCTCAGGCTGCAATTTCAGGCCGAGGCCATTC
>CAXAMN010022951.1:370508-415384 GCA_963970005.1 Durusdinium trenchii | reverse complement strand
GGGGGGGGGGTGGGGGTGTTAGACATTGATCTACCAATCTTTAGTCCCGAGCAAGCTCTCAAGCCAGTCCCTTTGCTTCGCAAAGCAAACTCAAGGTAGTCCTTACCAGGCTACCTTTCGTGATATATAGCTGTGCTACTGCCTCCTGCTTTATGCAGCTGTTTCCCAGTTGACCGGTAACTCCTCCGCCACTCATGATGCACCCCCACTCCGGCAAGCTGCCTGCGACTCCGCTTAAGCGGCGGCCGGCAAGGACAGCTTGGAGCCGCAGGGCTTGGCCCTCCTCACCTGAGCCATCTGAAGTGGTGGGGGCTCAGCGATAGTCAAGGCCTTTGCTCTTCGGCGTCGTTTGGAGCAGTGAAAACTATCTTTCTGATGTACTTAAGTGCAAATGGAAGGCTCGAAGGAGTCTCCATCTACGCCCTCTTAGTGGTTTCAATCGGAGGGTCCTGGCACAAATTGTCTTAAACCTTTTCTGAAAGCCCTAACTTGAACGGTTGAATAGTGACTTGAGATCACATCTCAACACTCACATCTCAAAACAATCCCCGCATATCCCAACATATACAATAAATTGCAATCTAAATCTCCTATCCACGGCCCACCCCCCCACATGACCCGCAGAAGCTGCCGCGTGACCGGGTGGCAGCGGCACGCCTTCACCTTGCGTCAAGCCGTCGGAGGAGCCGGTCACCACTAAGCTGATCACCTACCGACCGATCCGTCGGAGGAGCCGGTGACGGATCGGAGCGACCGAAGCGATGCGGCCACGCGTGCGCACCCGTGCGAGCTCACGCACGGGTCGGCCGAAGAGCGTTTGGAAAAAGCCGATTCAATTGATCGTTGAAATCGTCTAACTCTCAAAGGCTCCGTATTGTGATATTGTATATCAATGTTTCGTGCGTACCAGTATGAGGTGTCCTTTTGCTGGTGGTTTGGATGGAAGCATCTTTTGGGAGCCATTGATTGACTGATATTGACTGTGTGGGACTCGACAATGGGGGTTGTGCCGTTTGCATGGTTGGCAAAAGTGGGCACAAGTCTAAGTTGGTCGGTCGGTCAACAAGGCGGCATTGAACAAAAAACCATATGCCGATAAAAGATGGAACCAGTGAAGGCAAACAAACGTTGTAATTTGGCACTTTGGAAGTCCTTCCTTGTTTCAAGTGCCCAATTGGCAAACTGGAGTAAACACTGGAGTCAACGCGAGTCGCCGGAATGGCCAGTGCTGGTCCTCCGCCCGGAAAGCACCCTTCGTTGCTGTTCCGAACGACAAAGCGACGTTGCCTGGACCATCCTGTCTGGGTGTCCTGGCTGGACTATCCACAACCTCTGGATCTGGAGAGCCAGGACAGTGACGATCGATAGTCCAGGAACCCACCAGTTGAACAGGTGGGACATGGTGGGACTCATTACACATCGAGGGTATGTTCATGATTGAAACGCTTCCGCTTCGACTACAAAGAATCAGTGTCTTATTCGGGACATGACCGTACCTTTCCATCAACCCCCAAGCCGCTCTCCCAAGCCCAACCCTGTCGCGACGTCTCGGGACCGGATGTCTCGTCCCTCGTCCCTGGTCCCCACCGGCGCACCTGCGAGGCCGTGCCCTTGCTGGCCGTGGCCAGCTGTCGCCGCTGCTTCTCCGGAAGCATCAGCCTCGGGTCGATCCATCGGGATCCATCTCTCCCCCGGGTGCTGGCTTTCCAGCACCAGAAGTCAAGTCACCAAGTCGACGACCAGGTGAAAGTCGATTCTGGTAAGCCAAAACATGCCAAAACCAACACTTTTTGAAGATCCCTTCGAACCCAACCTACAAACGAGACCGAGAAGGCCACCACCAAGGATCTCCTGGTCAGTTGCACTATACTTATTTGATCTTATTTGTGGATCTCGATTGCATGGAAGCGTTGTAGCTTCTTAGTCACATGACACCAAGAATGAGAGATGCAAGAGCTGCCCTTGGAACCACCCACAGAGTTTACACCTCGACGACACTGAAAAGAGATAGCTAGGTTGATTCATTATCAATCCTTGATTGTTCAACCAACCGTCACCACTACGACATCTTCAGTGATTAAGTGGGGGGCCTCCTGCCGTCCTTGCAGCAGAAGTCTGTATTTTTGTTCAGCAGGAACATGGGACTGTCAAAACCCCACGTCTGAACTTTTGGGATTTGCAGTGCACATCTCTGCTTGACAAGTCATTATATAATTATCTTAATTGCATCACCAAACATATATGTTCCATAACGCTACTGTGTTCCATTGCCATTCTATCCAAAATCCTTTTGCAGTACAAGCTGCAACATCCAAAACACCAACATGACGAGTACACCACAATACTGTCAACCCCAAGAAAAACTGCTTCCCATGTTCCTCACTGTCACTCTCTCACCCTCCAACCCGAGCGACGTCAGCTCCTGCGATGCCTTGGCCGCTGCTGCCCGGCCCAGTGTGCCTAGCCCGCCCGCGAAGCGCAAGGAGGTCTGGGTCATGGGCGCCTGCGATCGGATGTCGGTGAGTTGAAAACACCCAGCCTCTTGTGGATCCCCAGAATTCCACAAGTGCAAGAGGTAGAATATGGTATATCGTAGATTATAATCATGTATTATGGTAATCATCATGTTAATCGTTTTGATAATGTATCCAATGATTCCAAAGACTCAAAGTCTGGAATTCAAGAGCCCCTGGGTCCTTGGGCTTAATATATATCCAACATTATCCAACCCTTTTGACTCACTTGACCAAGGTTGGAGGCAGCATCAACCACCACCTTAGCCAAACAGCCCCACTCTACTCAACCGAACCACCTGGGCCGAAGCACCCTATCAACCACCTTGCAAACGTAATCTTTGTACCTCCAGTTTCTCACCGTGTCACACACTGCGCCCAGCTGGCGAGTGCGCCTGAGTAGCTGGCGTAGCAGCCCAAAGCCCTGCACCCAGCAGCGTCGACTCCTCTGCGCCGCGCGCAGCCCGCGCACGCGCCGCGGGAGTGCGCCCCGGCACTGCTGCGGAGAGGTAGGCGAAGGAATAGCCGGGCCTGGAAGCGCTAGTGAGAAGAAGCCCGGATCCACTTGAATGGAGCCAAGAAAGGGGATTGAATCCGATGCAGCCTGTATCCTTGAAATGGATTTGAGTTCTGTCTTCACCGACCGACTCTCGCCTGGGGAAGGAGTTGTAATTGCTCTCAGGCTTCAAGGTATCCAGTGCTATTGATGCACCAGAAGCGCCCTCCCACGGCTCAATCATTGTCTCGTCCCACAGCACTTTCTCAAAAAGCCATCCTCAGAACGATCTGCATCGCAGCACCTTATTGAATAATAATTGTTGCTGTATATTGACAAATACCTGGACCCTCCAAAGTACGACATGACCCCTTTTTGAAGGCAGGTACTTGTATACCTGCCTTACCGTATACCCGTTTTCGAGGTACTTGAGACTCCAGGTATTGACAGATATTGACAGTCCCTTGCTAAAACACATTTTGACAACCTAATTCAGGGACCCAACCTGTCGGACCTTGCTTGAGAGTACAGTATAGAAGCTTAATACGCTGGATATTTCATCGACTCATCGACCTTCATCTTGGCTGCTCGACGGCCTCAAAATCACCTCCAAGGAGTCCACCTTGGATTTTGACGCCTCAATCCACTTCCCGTCCCCACCAAATCTGGGATGTGCTCGCACCCTCGCGAAGCGCGAAGCTCTCGGGCTCTCCCCATCTCTCAACCCGTATCATCTGCAGGTCTCCGGTGTACATCTCCTGCTTCGTCTGTGTGGCGCCGATGGCGGCGGACAGCGCGGCGTAGATGCGCAGCTGGCAGCGGCGCAGGCTGGGCAGCGCCACGCGCTCCCAGCCGGTGGGTTTCTTGAGCGCCTCAGCGGTGCGAAACGGACGCCCTCGCAATCACCGTGGATCCCATGGGAATCACAACACGAGCATGTCCAAAAGCCCAAGCCAGTTCGTTGATGGAACATGAACATGCTTCTTATCGCCGGCAGTCACCCCACATACTTGAAGCGCCTGAGGTGTGGTACCTCCGCTTAGAGGGTCTGTCATGATCAGTCAGTCCCTACCTCCAGCATTGGAGGTGGGTTTGGAGGTGGATATTGTTGCAAATTGACCTATATACATGATGATTGGTGACCGGTATGCTTCAACAGGAAGGAACAAACACTGAACAATCTTAAACATATGTTGGTTCTGCCTTTACCATCCTTTACCTACTCAAACTCTGCTCAACAGACTCGAACCAACTCAACTCATCGGCTCCAAATCGACTCCGGGGTCGTTACCCACTGCTTCGAGCAGCTCGCTTGGCGATCAGGATGATGTCCCTGCAGCGGGAAGCGGCGATGAATTGGGGGAACCCCACGAATTCCACACGAAACCAAACAAACTCTTGTATCCATCTCAGAACCAACCAAGTCTTTTAGGTGTAAACACATGCAAAGACCGAAGACCTGTTCCATGATGTTGATAGCCCCGCTACTCAAACACATTCGACCTCATTGCGCCGGTCTGCGCCACTTGGCGCGTGTTGAAACACAAAAGGAAACAGTTGGAAGCAGAAGTTCTCCACCCAACAGGTGCGAAGGGACAATCTAGAAACCCAAACCCGGCCGATGGAGGGCATCGCAGCAGTAGTTGGAAACTTGAGGCTGTGATTCTTGCTGGGATGGTAGCCGTTTCTAACAGGGTTGAGGAGGGTATAGGTATCTGAAAACAATTGAAGGGAGTGGTTGATCTCACCAAAGGCAATTTAAGGCAATAGGCCCAAAAATTAGGCAATGGTAGCAACTCGCTTTGATGATCTTTGAGGCATATATATATATAGACACATGGACGGAATCACTGCAGAAGCCTACTACACTACCTATGCCTGGGCCTATAGTATAAGTTCCCCACAAAAGAAGGGCACAGTTTTCACTACCCTCAGTAAATACTCAATTTTCTGAATGTCTAGCACGTCCTCCCTGGTTCCAACCCAAACACCGGAAATTACCCCCCAACTCCGGAACGTCTAACTTTGCGCAACTTTGCTCCTCACCTGGAGGGGCTACTTTGGAGCTCCGGCATGATCTGCTCCTTCAGCTGATCAGGCGCCGTGCGCACGAAGAGGACTTCGATCATGCCGTAGATGCCGGCCATCTCCTTGGAAATCATTCCGGTGAGAAGAGCGCACCGGTGCCATTCCGGAGGAGGTTGTTGGTGAGCACAATGGACATGGTGGGTTAAAAACATTGCGAAATTGCATGCAAAAGTGTCTCTTAAATAGATGTTATCAAATTAATATATACTTGCACGATCATGACCCCACATCTCTTCCAGGTTTCCAGCTTCGCACCATCGTCCAATCTGCCGTCCTTTTTTTTCACGTGTCTTCGAAACACGTCGACCGTCCTGGACTTTGAGGTTCAAGGCCTCGACGTCGCGCATCCGCAGCTGGGCGAAGCTCACATCCGGATCCGCATGCCTCGTCCGCATCTCCGACGAAGTCAAGCGGTCGTCGGTGACGGTGTGGAGAGTCCGATGGAGTCCGATGGAGTCCGATGGTTTTTGGGTCGCACATTTGGGGTATAAGGCAATTCACCCCGGTTTGGTGAGTGTACCTAATGTCCATCCCCTCATCCGATACGGACCCACGATTTGCAAATCCTCCACACTGCCCGTATCCTGCCTATTTGCAGCAAATACGGGGGGGGGGTAAACCCATACGTTAACTTGAACGGAGGTCTTGACGCTCCCCATACATCGAATTGGATGGGGGTTTAAGGAGCTGGACATAACAAAGAGAGTATGTGCAAATGTCACAAGTCTTAAAGAGTCATTTTAAAATCAATGTGTTTTATAATGTACTTGATATGATTTGATCGTATTAATAGTGTTTTGTTAATCCTCACAAAGGATTGGAATTCTGACCATCCTTGGGCGATCAATTGCAGTTGAGACAGACTTGAACTGGGTTGTCCAACAACGTGCACCACCATGCACCACCAGTGTTTGTATGTTTTTAGTGAGTGTGCACCGTTCCTCTCGAAGGAGGACATTTATGGACTGCCTAAGAAAACACATCACAAACGCTGTACTTTTTTGTTGGTTGGGGAGGTTTTATTCAAAGCTTTATCTGCAGCGAAGGCGCTGCACGAGGAGTGACCAGTGGGCCAGCCAGCATTCCTTGCCTTGGAGGATGGCCATGGCGGCCATGTCAGAAGGTGACTTCCCAACGTGCTGTATGACATGTATGCCTTGTATGCCACAGGTGGCACAAAACTTCCGTGATTTGAACAACGTTGAACAACTGGCCAGGTATTCCTACAGAACCGAGTCCTGCCTTCAAATGTCCTAACCTGGCAAAGGTCATACAAATCCCGTAGAAGACTTCAAACAAGGAACATGCAGGACGTATGCAATTTTCGAGGCTTTTCAGCGTAGTGAATCGCAGGTGCTACCGCAGGGACTCAGGACCGCCCTGTCGCCCAGTGACAGCTTTGTGGTGACGCCACCAAGTCCCACAAGAGCGGCAAGGCCAACTTCTCCATAATGGCGAAGCGGATGTTCTCCGTGAGCCTCAACGCCACGTCTTTTTCGCAGCAAGCTTCAAAAAGGAGGGATCACCAAAGCCCCCAATAATTATGCATAAAGAAGTGGTGATGATGATGAAGATGATGAAATCATCACCTATTAGGGAGCCACAACAACTAGGCCCTAGACATGACGTGGATCCCTCAAATGGCGAGACCTCCACATTGAATTTCAATGTTCAGTCTAAAAGACTCTCAAGCCATACAGGAGACATGTTGCACTGCTGGAAGCTGAGGGATCTCTAAATATTGCTTGCCAAAGCCAAAGTATTGTATAGTTGTAGTGCAAGCACCTCTTCTAGATGTCACATCACATGGAATGTCTTTCGTCCATGGGGTGCTGGGCTAGCTCTGTGGCACCAATATCTGTTTGCTACTCTGTTTGCTAGTAAGTACTGGAGAAATCCTCCTCACCGCAGTTTTGCGCTCCAAATCCCTGGAGCCTGTCATCCAACGACTGATCCAAAAAGATTCGGAGCAAAGCCTTCAGAGTCTCCTGGCGACGCAGTCTGAGCATGAAACTGATTTGCGGTTGTGTCTGGAGACCCCCTTACAAGACTTTCTGGAAGAAGACAAATAGACCACAACCCATTGGTGGGAGCGTCTCTCTATTAGGGCATAGGGCATATGCACCCATTGGTTGGACAGGCTCCTCCGGGTGGAGACGGTTGATTCGGTCCGGTCTTCGGTCTCCAACTTGGCTTTGCGCGTCACTGGACGGTGACCGCGGTGTTCTTCCAGTTCATTGACCGGTGGTGTCTACGGTTTCCGCACCCGTGGATGGGAGAGTGAGTTCCATGAGGAAGCACTGTACGAAAGAATAGTACACTTAATCCAAATAGAGTGATATCGCAAGCCTCCAGGTGGTCGGCACAGATGTCTTCCCAGAACTTGGATCGTTGCGATTCCCCGGGACCGCTATGGACCGCTTAAAAGCCCTTGGGACCGCTTAAGGAGCAACTGCGAGTTACTCTCCAAGCCAGGTATATGATCGCTCGATTTACTCTCCCCTTCCAAAAGGGAATCGAAGACCACCCTTGGAATCGGCAACATTCAATCGAGTAGACTCATGAATTCATCAAACAACGAGCACAAGAATGTAGCACTCCATGTCCGGCCTGTGCCCGTACCGTGCCGTCCGTCCTGGGCCGCGTGGTGCCGCTCCAAGAGGTGCTTCACAAAGCGTCTTACGAAGTCACGCAGGCGCACGGCCTCCCGGTGGTCGTGGACCCGTAAGGTGCTGTGCAAGGCCGGCAGCCTCGGTTCCGAGCGCCCCCTGTAAGGCGGCCGGGCGGAAGAGAGCGTAGTTGTTTCGGGTCGATCGATTCGATAGGTTTGCACATTTATGTTTACAGCCGTGGTAATTGCCACCATTGGACATTCAATACTAACCTGAGTGGAAGTCGAAGGTAACGCTTTCCGCTCTTGATATGTGATACCTTCCAACATGGGCTGTAGTGCTATCTTAGCAAGCTCTTGTACATCCACAACCTGAATCTCGCATCAGTAGGAACTCCGCCTTGCACACTACGTGTCAGTTTCCAGGTGACCTCCAGGTGTCAACAATGATCAAGTCTTGAATTCACATGAGTGTGTAGGGACGAATACGGAGACCCTGAAAGACCAAAAGACAATAAATTGTGTTGTGGGGGCCACCCTGTTTGAAGACACTCCCACATTTCTGCGAAAGATCCGTACTGGGATCATCTCACCTTCAAAAGAATCCAGTCTTCTTGACCAAAGAAACGCTGGGAAAATCTGAACACCATACCGTCCCTGAGTCTCTCTAACAAAAAGTCGCCACATGTGATCAGTATTGCATCCAACAAAGCCTTCAATCGTGAAAGAATCGTCTTTGACATCCGCTGTGCCATAGTCTGATAATTATATGTTGTATACTTACACAGTCAAACCTATAGGTTCAAAATCCAAACAAGAAGCCAGTAAAGTGTGTCACAAGACTTTGGAATCCATTCTACAAGTATCGCGAGGACAAACATGACGGTGTTCCGCGTTCGGTTCAGTCGCCGGCTCAGGCGAAAAAGGCTGTGACGCTCCTCTTTGCCAAAACACAATCGCATGGAGGGGGCCGAGCGCTCGAGGGAGCGGAAGAGACCCTCGAGGAGAATGAGGTAGGTGGCGTATTCGTCCGCCGAGCGATGATACTCTCGAGAGTTCAAGGGGAAGTACTTCCTGAGTGCAGAAACTCTAGTGGAGAGGATGGGTGGAGATTCTTCTTGAAAGCTGAGAGGTGCTGACATGTGTAAAACACCTTGGTCTCTATACTTTGTGTTTTTTGACAAGTCCACACATTGACGTCTTAAACACTTGGGTATTCCTGAAGGTCGCGAGAGATACCGCACACCACCCGGGTCGAGGTTGACCTGGGTAGCACCTTCCGCAGATCTCTCACTCTGGTGCGAACACCCTGGGCCAACCCGGAGGAGTTGAGGAGTCAAACCTTCTGAGAGTGGAGCCCTAAGGAGTGTAGATCTTGGTTGAAGAACTGATCGTGTGCATCTACTATCTTCTAACTAAGCGCTGGCAAATGCAGGGCTTGGCCTCAAATCAAATTCCAGGGTGTGATCCTCAGATTCCTTCACCGGTCACAGCGACTTGCTCTTCGACTGGATGTTTACACCAGTCTCCGCTTCGTCCCTCCCAAAAACCATATCCAAAAGCAAACAGATTCGATTCGATTCGGACCAGATCATGCCAGTCGGAGCGACAGCTGGCACCTGACCCCCCCCAAACATGGAACATTCCGAGCGTCGTCACCATCTCCCGGACGCTGTGCTCCACGGACTGTGCTGCCGAGCACAAAGCAGGGAAGCCGGGGCTGTCCGGAGATGCCAGCATCTGCGAGAGCTGGCTGGGAGCTTGGATACTTGGAGATCCAACATGATACTCAGGTTGGTATACTTACACGTAGGTATAGCAGAGCAAAGTGTGACCTCAAATATGTTCAATCCAGCAAGGTTGGATCCTTGTTTGTCAAGATTGGTCAAGGCATATGGAGTAAACATATTAGATCTGAATTGCAGGTTCCCACTAAGTTTTGAAACAAATTGAGCTTTCCATGTGCCCAAGCCACAAGTAAGTTGAGTGTTGAGATGCCACATCAATGTGATTGAACGCCTGATCTCTTGCAGTACTCTATACTTGAGATCAGTCGCTGGAGTCGTTGGAACAGGAGACCATCCGATCCCAACTGTGTCTTCATCTACACATGCTTGGTACTTGCCATTCTTCTGAACATCACGCATGAGTCTATGCTATCAGGATTTGAACCCTTCGGCAAACTAGCCAGTGAACCCACGCAAAAAGGTCTTGTCTGAGTTGATGGAAGGGAGAAGTATGCAATTTGACTGAGCAAGCAAATGAGTCCATCTTCTCAATCAGTGACGTGGTACAATCCAAGAGGCTGGTACGTCTCAACACGATCCTGAAATACAATGAAACTTACCAAGCGGCTCACAACCTATTCCTTCCACATTGTGTTTTGTTTTTGCATCTCTGTCTCCGTCTTAGACTCATGATCTTAAAGAACTCATGACCAAAACAAAATGCTGAACAAAGAAGGAAACACGTTCTCCAGAAACACTTTACAGTATATGAATCATTAACACACTCGCACCATGGCCTGGACAAGTCTAAAAACACTTGCCCAAGCGGATGGTCCACGGTCACCGTGGAATGGATGTGTGATGGGTTTGAACCGTCCCTTGCGGCAAGGGTCACTGTCCATTCCCCACTCCTCTGGATTTGCTCATGTTGAGAACGGAGATTTCAATAGGAAAGTGTAGAGGAAAGAGCTTCCGATTGTTTCCTTCTAGGAAGATGATTTCCTGTCCCTGAACTGGTTTAGGGGAACGAGCTCTCAATAGATAGACCCTCCCCCAATTTTGTATCTGGTGGAGTGGATGTTGACCGTCAAGACCTCAATTCAATATATTTACACAACAGGCCGGAGGGTTTCAAGTTGAAATTGAGGCGTTGGAACCCTCCAAAGGGTTCGTTTTCTGCCCGTCTTCCCATAACTTTATCGATCCGAATGATCAACCAGCACCGGAACAAAGAAAATGCACGTTGGCTTTCACTCACCTCGGCTTTCAGAAGCAAGGGCGGGATTGCTTCCAGGAACAGCCCCTGGCCGTGGGGGACGTCGGGAACCGGTCGGGACCGGTGGAAGCCGGTGACGAGCGGAACTGGTGCAATCACTGGTGTGCAACAACTGACAAGCTATATATACAATCGGGAATGCACACAGGTATCAAGTCAAGTTATGTATACATGTACAATTCGTTCAAGCGAATGGAGAAACAAACAATCCGGAATTCAATGCGGCAAAACAACCTTCAACCTTCTGTTTTGTTGGTTGTTTTGGGTGTGTGCTCTTCGGTAGCAAGATACTACATAATATAACAATATAGATTATAGACTATATATACAGTATTAGACTGTGCCTGCTTCTTTCATCGTGCAAATCGCGGTGAATCGCTTATGTCCCATTTCGTGTGCCAGCTCGTTCGCCCCACCTTCGTCCGAGGCGGCGCAAAGTCACTGCCTCTGGTCGGTCTCGGGCGGCGGCGAGAAGGCATTCCCAGAACGCAACTGTGGAAGAAAACAGTCACATTCAGTGGATAACCATGCAAAGTACTGCAGGTCACCAGTGCGGCAACCAGTATATATCAACATCAAACCTACCATTCACCTGGGAAAACCCTCATCAGATCTCATGAGATCGGATGGGAGTGGCCATATAACAAAACCCCGCCATTTGTGCCACCTCATCTTTCGCAACCACGTCCGACCGCCCACTGATACTCCTATATAGGCCTTAGTCAGCCGGACCTAATAATCTACTGTATACAAATACACGATTGGATGTTATCTCTTCCAGGGCCGCCATGATTGAGGCTTCCAATCTGCTCCTCGTGCCCAAAGAAAAGCACTTCGTTGGCACTTTTGGACACTTCGTGGCGCCTCGTGGGAGGGTGAGTGGGGCTCCGCTCCTTCCAAAACGCACCAACAACAAACACACACACCCACACAAATCTACCACGGCTCCATTAATCGCAGAGAAAAAGAGGTTAAGGGTGTCCATGAACCACTCGTGGGTACGACCAGGACCGGAACTGGGTGTCCAGTTTTTGGCAAACAGAGCTTCTTGTTCCTAGTAGTACGGCCAGGAGCCCCTAGTAGCTTCTTGTTACTAGATGTTACTAGTAGCGATGCCCTTCACTAATGGTCCATGCGCCGCATGGGGAGAAAAACCAAAGCAGCACCCTCTGGCCCATGCGCCGCAGGCGCCGCATGCGCTGTACCTCCGCAATGAGTCCTGCTGCTGGTCACTACCAGGACTGAGTCGCCAGTGCGACACATGAGATCCCACCGTCTTCCCCAGGATGCCCGGCACAGGACGGCTTGGAGGACATCGGACAGGAATTTGCAAAGCCTCATGGAATCGAGGTTCACGGGCGTGGGGTGATAGCTAGCAGGCAGGCTCAAAACGCACTTATATATAATATACTATATAATATACATTTTTCTTTCTCATGTGCCAAAGACGGTCGTCCGCGGCCGAGTGTGCATTAAATTACTAATTGGCATTCGGGTCCATTCCGCAATAGTCCATGCCCATTTCAGCATCTAAGTTGAACTCACTGGTAAGCTCATCGCAAACATGAGTAAACCAGGAAGGCACTGGCAGGTCACTTGCGGAACTGGGCTGGCTGCTCACGAAGATCTCCCCCAAGACCGAACAAAAGGCCTCAGGGTACTCCTTTAAATGAGCTGTCTGCCACGCCCCTTCAACATTCTTGCCGATCGAGGTAGCCTTAGGCACCTCTGAGCAGCGTGCATTCAAAAGCATCTGCTCGGCATTATCACAGACGTTCACAAGCATGAGCTCCGTTGGTTTCGCAGAAGAAGCCTTATAGTGCCCCTGCAAAACTCGAATCTTTCGACATGTGGAAAAACGGAGCAAAAGTCGCAGGATGGCCAATTTCCAAATGGAAGGCTGACTCAGATCATGCAGATCCTCTGCTGGATGTTCCAAGATCGCTGTCTTGGATGTCAGCGCGGCCAAGAAGAGCATCCTGATCGCAACGCCCAGGAGTCGACTGCCTAGTCGGACTTGGCGGTCCTCCTTCTCGGTCAGGTCAAGTCGCCCCATAGGGCGTTCGACTTGTCGAACTCGCCGAGGACCACTTTCTCCTGTAACAAGCTGACGGCCCCTTGCTCGACTCCACGTCTCGCACGGGGGTCCGCCGAGGAACCCCCAAATGACATCCTCACAGAAGGCTCGCTTGAACAGTGCGTAAGTCTCAGCTCGACACAAGTCGCCATAGGTGATGTGGAAAATAATGTCGATGCTGATCGCTCGAGCACCCAGACGTTCGACTGCTTCTTGGAAATCGCCTGGCCTTCTTCTTCCAGAGAAAATATGAGCAAAGATAACTGGACAGTATTTCGGGCTTCTTACAGGGACAGGAGGAAAAGCATCCAAAAGGCATGATTCTTTTTCGATCAATTGGACATAGTCGATTTCATGCTCCTTAGGAGACATGAACTCCCCAAACAACCAAGATCGAGAAACCGCTTTGTCAGCCTCTTGCAAGGCCAAAATTTGCTGAATACTTCCCTCTTCAGACTCCTGAAGATGGTGCTTGAAAGCTTGGATCACAGTCTTCATCTCGTCCACATAGAGAAAGCTTGATCCCAAAGAATCACGAATGATCTCCTTCAGGTCATCTTGGCCAACTCCTGAACGCACCACTTTAGCCCAACAATTCGAGATTCGGAATTTTTCTGCATCAATAATTGGGTCGAAAGGCATTGCTTCACTGACTGGCTGCACAGGTCCTTCTGCCTGGAAATAAGGATCTGCCATGTCCCGGTCATTTTTGCGTTCAATGCGACTGTTCAGTCCTGGTGCAGGATCCAGCATGCAAGGTTCTACCGCGTAACTTTGGAGGCATCGTGGCTTTCGCTTCACGTGATTGATCAAGTTGATATTTGACGAATAGTGTTTCAGGCATCCTTTGCACTGTAGTCCTTCAACATAGTGCCTGGCAAGATTAACTCGCCCATGGCACTTGAAGGAGTGAACAGCTACTGCCGATTTGCTTGCAAAATCAAGCCTGCACTTTGCACAAATGAACTCTTCATGGGCCCTTGAAGCCACATCTCTACCAATCAAACCTGCCTCAATCAAATCTACCACAATAGCCTTATGCCAGTCCCGCCATTCATGGACGCGTGCAGCATGGGCTTTTGCCCGCTCCACAGCTCTTCGGATCAGACTCTTCCAGGCTTTAGGTCGCTCACTTGCCCACCAACAAAGATGCTCCCATTCTTCAGGCGTTCCGTTCGGAACTTGGTCCTCCGGACAGAAAGACTGAAGCCAAACAAGGTCGTCAGCAACTTTGCCGAACCAGGATTTCTCTTCCTGCAGGAGACTCCAAACATGTGGTTGCCCTGATCGAATGAGCTGTGCAATGTATCGAAGGCGCGCCTCTCTGAGAATCACCTCACTGGCTGGCAGATTGAGGGCCGCTCGCGCTTGAGATCCGCTCCAGTCAATGGCATCAGCACCGTAGTGCATGACTGCAATTCTCTTTTCCAATTTGGTGAAACCCGCCTCCATTTGCCTCTGCTGTTTAGCAGTACGCGGCGCCCAGACAGCACAATTGAAAATCATAGTGCTGTAAACAAGGCTCTTCACCATGCGGGACTTATGGGTCAAAGACAGTTTTCGGTTGCAAAAGATCTGTGTGCGGAAACGAGTCAAAACATCATGCGCGACAGCAAACTTGCTGCTCAGATCTCGTACCATAGATCCGCGCTTTTGAATGATCGTTCCAAGATGCTTGTAGTGTCCAACTATCAAAAGCGGCTCTGAAATCAAGTCAGACTCTAACCGAAAAGTATTGTCTTGCCTGGAGAGCTGTCTCTTCACATCAACAGCACCAGCGCCTCGAACTTCCAAAAATAATTCAGTCTTTCCCCGAGCCATATTTGGCGTCAAACCGGCAGTGGCTAGATGGTGAAGGACCAGATTGCAAATCTGGGGAATCACTTCAAACATCACAGTCGGTGATGGGTGCCAAAATGCCAAGGAGATATCGTCTGCCCAAATCGGCAAGACTGGGCCAAGCAGTACATTGTCGGCTCCCAAATCTGGGTGCGGACTTCGCGAACCATTCCAACTCAAATTAAGAAAAGGAAAGCGTTCTGTCAGCAACCGTTCAATGTTACCCAGGATTTTCGATAAGGCGAAGCCAAACGAGATGTCGGCCAACGAGTCCCCAGGTCGGCTTCCACGCCGTGTCCACGTCAGCTTTTGACATCCTTCGACTGCAAACCATGTCGCTTCATAAAATTCGCGAAACAAGGAAGCATGAAAGGCGCTCACCGTACAATCATCGAGCACCGGCCCCTCAACAAAATGTCTGCGAAATTCCTCAAACACCTCGTCAGGCAGATGCATGCTTCGAAACATTGCACGCACATCCCGAGTGTCTTGCAGGGATGTCGTGATATGTCCGCGTAGCAGTCGATAAAAAGCATTCTGAATGTCGATGAACAAAATCGCAAAGGAGTTCTGTCTTCGAATCGCAATGCTATGACTCAGATGCAAAGTGTGGCTGGCTTGGACCGTCGTCTGTCCCTTGAGCCCGCCAATCTGAAGTGGCAAACGCTTCCCTAAGGATCCGAGAAGCCACTTTTAAAAATAGCTTCTGGTGGAAGCTAAGATTTTAGGCTGGCAGCCATGGAAAGTGGCTTCTGGGTTTTGAACTCTAGAAGCTACAAAAAGTAGCTTCCCAGAAGCGCTTCTTGGAATCCAAGAAGCGCTTCTGGGAAGCCATGAAAAGTGGCTTCTGCAAATCAGCATGTGCATCTTTTTCCTTGGCACTACTGGGTGATACAAGGTGAAACATATTGTACCTATGGTTGCATGGCCTTCTTTCAGGCTGAAGCTGGACATCGGATTTGGGCCTTCTTCAGGCTGAGCTGGGCAAGTTGACACTCAGAGGGGGTGTGTCATTCATGAAACAAAGGAGGATTTTCTCTGCTTCACTGCTTGCATTTCTCTTCCCACCCCTTCTGAGTGCCCACTGCTGCATGGAGGATGCAAATGTTTCATCCCTATAATTCCAAAAATCCTTAGGGTTGTGGCCTTCCCAGGCTAAATCAAAAATATGCTCAGCCAAGTGCCACTTAGGCTTGGCATGCCAGGAACAAACATCATGTTCATCTTCTCTTTGAATGTGAGATTCCAATGCCATGTACTGGCTCTTCAATGCCCTTCCATATTTGGCCAGCTTCTTGGCAACTTTGTGGATTGCCTTTTGCAGGCTGGTGCCTGTGTCAAAATTGTGTGCACTTGTCAAAGTGCTCAAAATCCCCTGCCTGCAGAAATACCTGCATGTCGCTGCTTTAGTGTCAAGTTCAGGGGCCTTCCCAGGCTTTACAATGTCAAGCAGAGTGAGTTTGGGCAATTGCTCACTGGCTGGGACACCCAACTCTGAGTAGATAGTCTGGATATGTGCCCACAATCTGCTTGCTTTTTCTTGCTTCTTCCCTTCATAGCAGGGCAACAAAGCGTTCAAAACTTGCCCTGCACAGGCTGCACCACATCTTTCATCCATGACATGCATCCAATCAGGGACTATGGTGTGGTTGGTAATTGGGTTCACATGGAAAAGTGGTGCTATGGCCTTTTTTCTCAATTCCAGGCTTGCCAGAAATTGGGCCTTGTCCAGGCTTTGGCTCTTTCTCTGATCTAATGTTTGGCATCTCCACTCTGTTGGCTTGCAGGAGCACAGCCAACACATTCCTACTTTGACATTGTGCATAGGACAGCCATACCATTTTACATTCCAATCCCAATCTCCTCGCATCATAACTACAACAGCCTTGCACAGGCTTTTGCCAATTCTTGTCAATCGAAAAGGTTCTTCGAAAGGAGCCCCATCATGCCTTAATGCAGGCTGCATTCCCAATACCAAATGTTGCAGGCTCCAAGCAAGAACTTCCAAGATGGCCTGTGTGGTCTCTGGCCCTGCAATGAATTTGGCATCAACACAAGTAAGGGGGACTCTCAATTGTGAATGCCTTGAGGCCAAGAGGTTGACCGTGATGAAATCCAAGCTAGATTGATTCATTCTGCCTTGCACAGGCACTCCATCACCATGAATACCTAGAGGCACCATGCCTTGTGCAGGCTCACCACAATCTGCATAGCATTGGGCCAACTTTGTGGCCAGCATTGAGCCTCTTTCAGGCATACAATCTTGCCATGCTCCTGGCTGCATCAAATAGCCTTCCAACCACTCATGGGGAAGCAAGAATGGCAATGGCTTGGGTGATATTTCTTGTGTTTTTGGATTTTTTAACGGTATGTTTGCCCAATACAATTGACACCATGTGTTGTTTTTTTTGAGCCACCTCCTCATCGACCTGGCTGCATTGCCACCTAGTGCAGCATCTTCATTGGCCTTGTTCAGGCTTTGGCTGGTTGGTGCTTTGACCCTGAGGCCACCAGCTTTGGCTTTGGTGAGCATTTTCACCACTTTTGTGGCTGGGAGCTGGTTTCTCCTATGCAAGGATTCAATTTCTTCGACCAATTCCTCTTGGTTTTTCAATTGGTCTTCTGCACTAGGAGAAGCCCAAACAGCCTCTGCCAAGCAAATCTTGGCTTTCTTCTTAGGTGATGCAAAGGCCTTATCCAGGCTTGACAACAGCAACCATAGGAAAAACTTGAAAGCACCCATGCTTGAGCTAAAGATGGCTGCAGATAAAAAAATATCATACATCTAGAGCCACCAATTTTCATTAGTCCCCTATTCTCCCCTACCCCCACCACCCAAGTCCAGCTCTTTTTTTCATCCTGCTGCCATCCAGCTGTACAGGCCTTGCACAGGCTGCTATCCAATGCCAGTGCTTGTTCAAAGCCTTGTTCAGGCTATATCCCTTCATTCTTGGCCCAAAGCTTTGCTGGTCCCCAGGCCTTGTTCAGGCTCTTGAGGTCTTCCTCACATGCAGCTTTCACCTTGTTGACCTCTTCAAGCGAGCCTGGAGCATCTGCTGGGTCAACTTGCTGGCTGAAGGTGCCCAACCTCTTTAGCCACTCCTGTTTCTTTTTGCCATACTCAACCAAGCCTTGCTTCAGGCTGTCCATATGGGCCTTGACATGTGGGTCACTATCATTCTGCTTTTGGGCAATAGCTTCTTTCAACTTCTTCAGGCTTTTCAAGGCCATCTTGTAGGCTTCACAAGGGTCAGGCTCACCTGCAGGGGGTGGGTCCTCATGGCCCCTTGGTGGATCAGGGTCAGGCCTTTGACCAAGCTTGAGCCTTTCTGCTTCAGGCGGTTGGTAGGCCAGCAAGCCTTCCACATACTGGAAAGTGGGAGTGTCCAGCTCCACTTCCTGCTTGACCTGTGTGGAGCTGCTGCTTTTTTCTTTCTCCACATCCATCATTCTTTTCTCATACCAATACAGCTTCACCCCTTTCTGGGCCCACAATGGATTCCAATGGTCCTTGGATTCCAAGGATGTGACAGCTGCATCGCACAACTCCTCGAAGTCAGGGGAATTGGGGTTGGCCCCCTCCATTTTCCCTACAACATATTTTGTAACCCAGCCTTTCTGCAGGCTTGACTCTGTGCCTTTCTCTTGCAGACTTGTCTTGTGGCAAGCCTTTTTGCTGACTTCAGGATCAAGCATAAAGACTTCATAGTACCACTTTCTTTTTGCCATTTGACCTTGCCCTTGGACATTCTGCCAGCCTTTTCTCAGGCTTGAACCTTTCCCAGCCTTCTCCAGCTTCTGCAGCTGACAGCGCACATCCTTCCAAGCTTCCCTGTCAGGTGCCTCATAATGGCCTTCCGCAGGCTGACTTTGGGCATTGGCCTTGGCCCTGGCTTTTGGCGAAACTTTCATTCTGATTCTGGGTGCTTGGGGTGAGCCCCTTGCACCATCCTTGGTAGGGGTGCCTTCCTCACACTTGTCTTTGTGAGGAGTGGCTGTCTCTTGCTTCACTACAATGGTGCCTTGTTCAGGCTCTGGTCGTCCCATGGCTGATGGCCTCTTTCTAGGTGGCATGGGTGCCAGGTTTGGTGTGTTTGTGCTTGTTGTGTGGTGTTGGT
This sequence comes from Durusdinium trenchii, assembly GCA_963970005.1. Classification (NCBI taxonomy): domain Eukaryota; class Dinophyceae; order Suessiales; family Symbiodiniaceae; genus Durusdinium; species Durusdinium trenchii. The sequence goes on along the minus strand of CAXAMN010022951.1, from coordinate 396,639 downwards.
TGTTTGAAGGTTCTGGTGTGTTGGTGGTCTGCCCTTGATTTTTCAAAAGCTGCAGCAGAGATGCTGAGAGACCCAAAAAGTAACAAAAAGTACGAAAAAGTACGAAAATCGTACTTTCGTACTTTTGTACTTTTTGTATATTTCCTTATTAAGTTAAAAGGAAGTATATAAAAACATATAAAAGTACAAAAGTACGAAAGTACGATTTTCGTACTTTTTTGGTACTTTTTGCTTTGGTGTTTCTGGCCTTTTGCAGGCTCACCTTACCAATTTTGGGGTGAACCACTCACCTTCAAGACCTTGGGGGTGATACCTGTTCCAGGCTTCCCCTAATCCAACAGCCACCACCACCACCAGCAACAACCAATCACAAAACCCCACTCCCCACCCAAAGAGCTTTTTTGCAGGGCTGCCAAGGCTCCATTTCTGTACAGGCCTTTATCCAGGCTAAGAAGACAGCTGTGGTTTTGAATGGCCTTTGTTCAGGCTTGAGCTGACCAGTGGTGGAGTTGGCCTTTGTTCAGGCTTCAGCTATGGGGTGTGCTGGCCTTGTTCAGGCTTGAGCTGACAAGTGGTGGAATTGGCCTTGGTTCAGGCTTCAGCTATGGGGTGTGCTGGCCTTTGTTCAGGCTTGAGCTGACAAGTGGTGGAATTGGCCTTGGTTCAGGCTTTAGGTATGGGGTGTGCTGGCCTTTGTTCAGGCTTGAGCTGTGCAGTGCTCACTCAGAAATCCTCAATGCCTCCATCATCAGCACCATCATGAGCAGCATCATCTCCTTTTTTGGGCTGCTCATTCTGGCCTTGTGCAGGCTGCTCATTCTGCCCTCCTGCAGGCTCAGGCTCCACTGCCTGCTCAGCATCTGCAGGCTTTGGTGCACTTTCTGCATTGGGCTTGGGCTTTTTGCCTTCTGGAACTGTCTCTTCTTTTGTAGCTGTTGGCTGGAATTGGCCTTGTTCAGGCTGGGCTGGTGTGCCTTGTGCAGGCTGAGCCCTCCTTGGTTTAGGAGGTTCTGGAGGTTTTGGTCTGTGCTGGCTTTTGCTTCTTGCCCTGCACTGCCTTGGTCCAGGCTCAAGGCCTCTTCTTGCCCTCTCCTGCCTTTCCATCGCCATGGCTTGCTGCTGCCACCTGTGAATTTATCTTTTCATTTCTTTGTTCTCACAATTGGCAACCCAATCATAAGGCTCCAAATGCCTTGGTACAGGCTCACCCCTTTGAATCAGCCTTCTCCTTTCAAACCTTCTTTTGGCTGACACTGGGCCCCTGCTCAGCCACCTAGGGTTGCCCTCATACGGGCTTTCATTCCAATCTTGCCAATCAGCATAGCCCCTCCAATCTTCCCATTGGTCATCATCCCAATGGGAAGATTCATCCTCTGATGACCAATCATCCCAGTATTGCCACTGGGCCTTTCCAGGCTCAACCTTTGAGTACCTTGGCTGCCTTTGCTCAGGCTCTGGACTTGACCTCCAAGAAGAAGATCTGCCTTGTTCAGGCTCATTGCACCACCAACTAGAAGATCTGCCTTGCTCAGCCTGCCCATGGGACCTCCAAGAAGAAGATGTGCCTTGTTCAGGCTGGCCATGGGACCTCCAAGAAGAAGATGTGCCTTGTTCAGGCTGGTCATGGGACCTCCAAGAAGAAGATCTGCCTTGTTCAGGCTCTTGGTGACCAGAGCCTTGTCCAGGCTGATGCCTTACCCAACCTTCAGCCCACCTATCCCAGACAGGTGGGGCAGCATCAACTGACCAATCCCCAGTGTATCCACACTGTTGGGATTGGTGCTGTATAAATTGGCCTACTTCAGGCTCATCGAACTCCAGGCAATCCAGTTCTTGCTCTTGGTCATTGGTGAGCCTTGTCCAGGCTTGGGAATCCACATCCCACAACCACCTAGTGCCCCTGAACAGCCTCACCCTCCACCCAGGAGAGTTGCCTTCTGCAGGCTCAACACCACAATCAAGAGCAAGGCCTTGTTCAGGCTGGGCAGGTGGAACAAGAAAGCCATGGCCCAAGCAATCTGTCCTACCCTGGTTGTGCCCTATATAAGCTGTGTGTAAATCTATGAGCTGTGAAGTGTGTATGAAATGGAAGTGTGTATACATGTGATTTGCAAATGTCATGTGTGAGTCTGTGAAAGTTGAAAGTGTGGGCACCTGAAGTTTGAAGCATGAAGTGTTACAAAAATATGGCTGCATGAAGATATGTCTCTGTGGGTTTGTGTGTTTTTCATCGACATGATACACAAAACATGCATGTTGCACAGGCATGCATGGTGCTTCAAAGTGTGTCATTGGTGTGGAGTGTGTGTGTGTGTGGCATGGAGCTGTCTCGGTTTGTCATGGTAGAGTGTGTGTATGTGGTGTGTTGCTGTGTGTTGCTGTGCACATGTCCATGGGATTTGTGCATGCTTCTTGAGCCATCGGTTCATGAACCCCCAAAACACAAAACAGTTCTTTTAAACATGGCTGTGCACTACCCTACATAGGCTCTTTTTTCAAAAACCACAGCGAGCAAGTGCTGAACTGTACAGTAAGGGCCTTTGTGCAGGCTGGAATCTAAAGCTGGCCTTCATGCAGGCTGTGCAAGCCAATGGTGCCTTGCTCAGGCTTCTCCCCAGTGGCCTTTGTGCTGTCTGTCCCTTGATCCTCACCAAGGGGTGCCTTTATGCAGGCTGTGCTGGCGAGTCCTTCAGCAGCTGATCTTTGTATGAGACCAGCTGCTTTTTCTCCAGGCTTGCCTCTTCGCAGGCTTTAGCCATAAGTGCAGACATGACTCTGTCTTGGTCAGGACCCCTAGGCAATTGCACATTCACCAGGCAAGTTGGCTTGCTGCCTTCTTCAGGCTTGGACACAATGTAAGCCTTGTTTGAAGCTTTGGTTTCCTTAACAAACCCAAAGGAAATGCTCTATTCCAACATGCCTTGGCTTTGCTTGCTGCACTTGGCCTTTTGCAGGCTGGCACTTTCTTTGGCGCTTTTTTGCATGATGGCCTTTTTGCAGGCTCCAGATCTTGTTGTGACACTGCTGTGCTTGCAGCTGTACTTTCGATTTCCACCACCTCTTGGTCTGATGGTAGAATGGCAGCTGGGGGTTCTAAAAAAGTGATAGGTGCTGGGCCTTGCTCAGGCCTCTCTTCTGCAGGCTGAAGGGCTTTCTTTTTTGGTGTCTTCTGGTTAAGCCTTCTCACTGGCCTTTCTGCAGGCTGTGGAGTGCCAAACAGACTTTGCATCAAACCCATCAATAGACCAGAGGTTTTTTCTCCAGTCTTGAGATTTTTCCATTTTCTTCTCAGAAAGTTTTTGCATTCATGAATTTGGTTCACGATCAACTTGCATTCTGATGTGGTCAATTTATGGTTAGCTTCTTTCATTGCTTGCCTTTCCACAGGCTTGCTCAAAGCCCCATGCTTGAACCACACACCCAAAAACAATGCATGCCTTGCGCAGGCTTCTTCAGGGTCAGCTGGCCACAGGTTTGCATTGCAAGAGTCAGGGAAGCCTTTTGCAAAGGCCACCAGCTTGCTGATATCTGCCTTTATTGCAGGCTGGGGGATGGGCAGCGTTGCTTCTCCTGACATCTATACCTAGCTTGCTTAAAGCCAAACAGCTGCAACATATCAAATATCTTGTTTCCAAGAAGCGCTTCTTGGAGGTGGTAACATGAGTTTGGGCAGAAGCCACATTTAGAAGTAGAATCTACTTTTCATGGCTGCCAGCCAGTTTTGAGAAGATAAGATTTGTGGCTGCCAGCCATGAATCCTAGCTGCCAGCCACAAATCTTATCTTCCAGCATTGGCTTCTAGGGGGCCAGAACCTTGGAAAGTGGCTGGCAGCCATGAAAAGTAGATTCTCGGATCCTTAGGGTTGCAGTCAAACCACCTTCCGAGTTCCTGCCGATAGATCCCGTGGAGAAGCTTGCCTATTGGGCTAGAAACAAAAAGCGATCGAAAATTTCGGCAGTCACTTGGGCTGCCTTTCTTGAACATTGGCACTAGTCTGCCGCCCTTGAAAAGGAGTGCTTCACGTTGCCAAACTGTCTCTTTGAGAAAGAGCGGAAACAGCACCTGCGCAAAAAGGGCTGGGAGTTGTCGCAGGACATCTCCTGGTACTTCATCATAAAAGAAAGCTTTTCCGGAGGCCGTGTTTCTCAGTGCTTGTTCTAATTCAGCCAAAGTGGGTAGCTGATCCCAACACGGCAGGACTGCTTTTCTACGCGGGATTTCCTCATTCATATGGATCAATTGTTGTGGAGTCATCGGCACACCGTCCTCTTGATCGGCAAAATGGCTTCGCCATCGCTCAGCAGCTCTGCTGCAAAAGCTTTGGCATTGAGAGTGCCTGCTTGCTCTCCGATAGCTTCCAAAACCTTCGTTCTATCAAATTTGAGCCCTTTACAAAGTGATCTGGACAGAGACGCTGCCTCACTCCGCAGAGCCAGAATTTGGAATATCAGTTGCAGTCCATCGAATGCGATCTTCGCCGGTTGAAGCCAGGTGTGGCCCCGCCAACATTTCCATGCATGATGTAAGGTCAAGTTGACAGCCCAAGCCTTCAAATTCTGCAAACGCGCTCGAACATGCAACCGCTTTTTCCGCACATTCCAAGTATCATCTGAAATGTAGCTCTTGCGTGGCCCTTTCCGGCCACAAGGAAAAGAGGCTACAAGCCTTTCCCGAACCCATGATGTGACTGCCATGGCATGTTGATCGACATGCATGCCCCACGGGCACTTTGGAGGATTCGCAAAGATTCGCTCGAGCTCAGCTTTATCTGCCTTTTGCAAAGCGTTTCTGTCGAAAGATGGCCGACGAACACTGCGAGATGCCATTTGATGAATCTCCAAATCCATAGCAAGAGGAACATGATCTAATCCCTTAGCTCCAGAGTCGATACATGAGTTGGGATAGGTGCAAACCTGGGCAAGACAAATAGTCTGTGGCAGGATGAAATAATCACAGCGTGCCACCTCTCCATTGGCATTGCTATGCCACGTTCCTGTTTCCCCGGAATGACAATCTGCGAAAGTTGTAGGGAGCATCCCTTGTACTGCAGCAAGCAATCGTGTGAAGCACTCCCCTGCGAAGTTGGCTCGTTCTTCCAAACCACAACTTCCAACCATTGGCAGATGTTCAGTATCGAAGTGAGCATTTGCGTCAATCCCCCCAATATAGAGAGGATATTTGCCAGTCCACTGTTGCAATATCGAAGTGAGATGCAGCCAAAAGGCCTTCTGATCCTCTTTGGGGGCCCCCGAATGCGGTGCATGGGCAGAGAAAAGGAGCAGATCGATTCCCCTACAAACTGCCTTGATCACCAACACCCTGGTGGACGCAAAGAGGACTTGTATGTTATTTCGAGCAAAGAGAACCTCCTGTGTCTTTGGGTGCTGTCGAAGCAGCCAAATCTCAACACCTTCATGTCCTCCCTCAGCAGCCACGGTAACCCTAAAGTGTGTACCTGACTGCACAAGAACAGATTCTCTTGCCCTCGTCTCTTGAAAGAAGCATACCCAGTACTCACACGCCGCCACTTGTTCACGCAAGTAATGCACGAAATGCTTACTCTTTGCTGGCTGCAATGTGTGTACATTGTAGGTCACAATTTCAACTTTCGGATACACTGGCATACCGGATCTGCTGACAGTAAACGATTAGGCAATCGATCACCATTTGCCCTGTTTTGATGGTTACAGCTAACATCCAGGCCTGCAGAGAAGCTCAAAGGCAGTCTATGGTCAAATGCACAAGTGGCAATATGCAACCACAGTTGTTCAAGCGCAATACGCTCGCCCGCCAAAAAAGGGAAATAGTCAGGCCATAAAAGTTCATCCGTCTGGAGATCGCTCACCGCCATCTTGGCCAGAACATCAGCCATCTCATTTCCCAAACAGCCCTGGTGGGCCTTTGTGTGCTTCCACAACACTGCATTGCCTCTTGAAGCCTGCCTCAAAGCAAAAGCTTGACTGAGACATCGCATAGCCAGCATGTCCTTGTCTTTTCGATCAAAACCCCAGTCTCCGGATGCCCCAAAGCCCACATGCGTTGCATCAAAACAGAATGTCACATCGATGTCTTGAGCAACAGCCAAGGACCATTCCAGAGCTCTGATCAGCGCATTGGCTTCTCCTGCCCTTGCAGATTGGCATTTACTTCCAGCCCATCCATTCTCGACTGGATCAATCACCACTTGCCCCCAACCACAAGCCACACACATGGAGGAGTCCCCATGTCGCGCCAGTACAACATAAGACCAGCCCGCTGTTGACGATATATGAGGTTGGAATGAGCCGTCCGTGAAGATGTCTAGCCTGGAGGCATGTTTACATTCACCAAAGGTCAACTCAACAAATTCGGCAAATGCTGCAGCAGGCAAATAAGTGATCCATCTCGAAATTGGCTTTGTCTCTCGGCCCCGCACTGCCTCGATCTGGCTGATCAATCGCGCAAAGTCAGGAAGCGGCATCAATGCTGGCTGATTGTCTACAGGCTTCGTATCAATGACGTCCGCAAGTCTCAAAGTCTCCTTGGCAGGCTCATCAGATGGGACCGCAGCATCAGCCCAGAAAAAACTTGAGGCCAGAGGGGGTGAACGAAAGCTAGCCGGGCTTCCGGTGGTCTGCTGCTGGTGCTGCTGCTGCTGGTGCTGCTGCTGCCGCTGCTGCGCTGGGCGCTGCTGCGCTGGGTGCTCTGCAGGCGCCGGGTCGTCTGCTGCTGCTGCTGGCGCTGGGTGGTCTGCTGCGGCTGCTGCTGCCGCGGCGTTGGGTATGCTGCTGCTGCTGCTGCCGCCGCTGGGTGGTCTGCTGCTGCTGCTGGTGCTGCTGCTGCTGCCGCTGCTGCGCTGGGCGCTGCAGATGCTTGGTGTGCTGCAGCTGCTTGGTGGTCCCGCTCACCGCGCGCAGGGGGGAGTCGAACCGCGGGGGGGGGGGGGGGTCCATAAGATTGATTTAATCAATTATTTGAGGTTTCTGAGGTGCGTCCACCCCGTCACTTAACTTGCTAAAGCAAGAGCAACTCCAGCTAGCTAAGGCTAGCTTTCGTGATCAGAGATAACCACTGTATCACCTGTGCGGCTCCAGACATCCATCGTATTCAGAGACTGCCGCAACCAATATTCAGGATTGCCTGGCGGTGGCAGATACCAAAAAGAAGGCTTCATTTCAGATCCATGGAAAGGAAAGTTCGAATGCAAAATGAGAGGCCGTAGCCAGAAAGGCCGTCCATCGCACTTCACATGCAAATTCTCACTCTCACATGATTGAATCATTGACCCAGCCACTGCAGCATCTTGACTTCTTCGGCGAAATGTGGTCCGAAATTGCAGCAATTGCACCGCTGCAATTGACCTCATCTCTTCATCCTCGCATACCTGATTCAGCGCTTCAATATGAACTTCAACCACCAGCTTCATCCCATGGAAAGTCCTCCAAGCCATCAGTCGAGGGAGCTCGTGCGCTTGGTAGGTTACTGTGCAACGGATGAAAGCTTGTTCACACCTTGCTGCCAAACCCAGGATCTCTAAGAGAACATGGGATTCCATGCGGGGCGGCACGACTAAGGGGTGCAAGTCGATTGCAACTTCTCCTCGAAAGTCCCATATGGCCACCAATACCAACGACTCTTCGTGCCAATCAAGATCAACCCCAATCAGCACATAGAGATTGTCTTCTCCTTGTTGCTCATCAACAGTGGGGAGCGGCTTGACTGCCGCCATGACAACTTTTTCAGTGCGCAGTAGAGGTGGCTCAATGAAACCACGAAGGACCGCTTGCAATTCTGCGAGACTATATTCAAAATGCTCATCAAAGGCCATGTCCCAGAAAGAGACCACTTCTCGGATAAGCCCGCACATCACCACATCTGGCCACTGCCCACGGGCCGTTCTGAAGGCCGCTGCTTCAGCTGCCATATAGTCGTATTGGTAGAAACTTGTGAGCCTTGCAATCCTGCGCACATGCAAGTCCCATAGCAATCTTCTTTGAACCTCTTGCCGAAAGGTCTCTGGATATAAGACAGGCTCCTGCCCCTGTCCAAGAGCCAAAGTTCGCCCATGTATATACATTTGAAAGAGGCTCTGTTCATCAAATTCCTCGGACTGATGCTGAGTATTCTCCTTCAACCGTTCCAAGGTGTGTGAACATCGGTGGACAACACATGACTGTATGGCCACAAATGCATCATCAGGCTCTTCTTCGCCAGTGAGGGGAGTTGCAGTGTTCGCTCCCTCTCGTCGGCTCGCCACGTTTCGATTGACAACAATAGGCGACCCAGTGTCACTCGGAGTTGCAGTGTTATCTCCCACATGTTCTAACACAGCCCTTTCGCCAGGGTCGCCACCCTCGTCGTCAAATCCATCGATCCAGGTATGAGTGTCAAAATCCGAAGAGCAGCTAGAGCATTCAGTACTCCCGTCTTCGGACTGCTGTTGCCTCCACTCATACAAACATATAAAGGCGCCAGGTTGCAAGGGGATGTCATGCCAATACTCGAAGCGTTCAGCCCCATAAAGGACATAGCACTCAGAATCAACCTGACAAAGATTTGCTGGCAAAGTCAACTCGAAGATAGCTGACACACCGATAGGCGGATATCGCCCATTAATCAAGGTTGACACGAGATTCATCCTTCCATCTTGGATCAGCTTGCACAGTACTGGGATCTCAAAAGGATCGAATGTCGACGAAACAATGACATGCGGTCTTGGCAAGACCAAGAGCACTGGAGCCGGGTCGACTGGTGTAACCCTACTCAGAGCTGGCAAACCTCCTAAAACCCAACATTCTTGAGCAGAAGAATCTACATCCGCTTGAAGTTGCAAGTCACATCTCGAAGGGTGCGGCTGCACCTCATCGAAACCCTGAGAATGCAGCCAAAATGTCACCTCCAGCCTGCTCGAGGTAAACTGCCGAATGTATGTCTTCAGAGTGCTGTCGACCATAGCCTGCCGAACACTCCTTTGCATGAAAGCTGCCACCTCGTCTTCCTGGTCATGGGCACATACCCTCTGAATCGGACTAAAAAGGAATTGAAAATGCGAGGCATGTGGCTCCTCAATCACATCAAAGTAATTCCAGGTCCGCGTATTTGTTGCATCTCCTTGCTCCATGGTGCACCTATACCGATCTGCGGAGCATAGGTGGCTACACTGCATTTTCACAGCAATGTGCCTTACTGTATCCCCCGGATCAACCAGCACGGCAATACGCTTTGGCAAACTTGCAAACCGAAGATCAATCACGAAGAGGCGCTGACCATTCTCTTTTTGAGACTCCGTCAAACCAGCCACATGAAATGGTCTCCTTGTACTCACAAGGCAAATCGCCCTCGAAAGCCAAAATGAAACTAGCACCATGGGGTTCATCAACCAGCTCTTCATGGCCCCACCTAGCTTGCAAACCATCTTGCTCACGGTATAAATAGCAAGCATGAGTCTCACAGAAGTAGCTGTAGCCCAGTCTGGTGTAGATGTCTCTCACAGTCTCAGTACCAGAACAAAGCAATGCCCGTGTGATGGGAAAGATGTCAACCTGGCACGTAATCAAGTAGGCTCTATAGCCCATTCTCAACCTGGAAAGCGTCGTTCCAACTAGTTCAACGCGGTCTGGGTCAAATGGCCTCCCAACTCTGGCAAGTTCAACAGCGAAACCGGAGACCTCATGACCTAGGATGTCAAACCGGATATCAAGTATCTGAAGTGTCAGAGATTCGATCGGAGAAGGCACACAAGTTCTGGCCATATAACCTGGCTCGTGCAGGCTCATGACAACCCAAGTACGTACTGCTTTAAGCTCATCAACTGGCTTAGCAACATGCTCTTGGACATGTATTTTGATGACATCAGCAACTGTCACGAGGGCTCGACTGGCAAGAACCCCATGCGAAGCGAATCCGATCGGAAAAGACGGACTGACATGAGACACTCCAAGTTGCATCAAAGAAGTATCATCGGGAAAGTCACCACTATTGAGTAAGAAAAAGTGCTTGTCACTCTCTACTCCAAAACGTGGCTTCAAGTGCAGATCAAACACATCCACATAAAACGGATGGCCCTTTCTGACAAAACTGCTACACAAATCCACCCCTGACTGTTGAAACTTTGTCCCGTCAAAAATAGCCTGTGTGGCTAAACTAATCGGGCCCACTCGACAAAAGTCACAAGGCGGACAAAACTGGTGACAAAATTGTTGACATGCTCGACAGCGAACTGGAGCAACCAGGCACAACCAATCGCAGGATTCTCCCCCAATCAAATCAGATCCAATAGTCGAAAGATCCAAGAATGAGGAACCTTGCCGGCAGGTCTGGGTAAAGCCTTCTTCGCCAAAATCTTCATGGCAGTCGTAATCCAGTGCCCCACAAGACAAGGAGGACACTGAACTTTCCGAATCTTCTCTCCCGCTCTGGTAGGCAGGAGAAAGCGTACCCTGTAATTCATGCACAACAGCAAGCTGATTTGAAACCCCTACAGCTTCGGCCGTCACAATGTGCACAAGGAGGAGGAAAGCATGGATTTTGAAACCCTGCTTTGCAGAAACATGCTTCCTCTTCCGCATACTACCAATCTTGCAAGCACGAGCAGGCAAATAGATAGTCTCATCCGCTCTGGTTCTTCCAATCAAAAAACCAAGACAAAGAAGAATCCACCCGAAAAGGATTCGACATATGCTCTGGAAAAGCCAATAAGCTTCTGTGGACAAGTCACCTTCTTTGGCAGATTCAAGCAGAGTCAAACACGCACTGAGGGCACATCCTCCCCTAAGGATCATGCTGCCACTCTGACTTTTGGTCGGCCAAAGCACCCAGAGTACGCCTTATTGAAAAAATTCAATAACTTTCGCTTGTTTCAATAATGGCTATGCATTTCAATAAAACTGGAAATTTTATTGGTTTGTGTTTCAATAACATTTTGGCACCTGAACCAATAAGAAACCTACATTTCAATAAGACCAATTTCAATAATTTCTTGCTCCAGATGTTCATTTCAACACAAGTGCAAGATGTCTCTTTTTTGCCAAGCAAGTCTCTTCAAAGCTCTTGTAGCCCTTCTTCAGGGCATTGCCTTTGCGCAAGGCACTGCCTTTTGTTCAAGGCTTTCAAGAGTCATCACTGGCTGCAGACAAAGCCTCCTCTCCATGGAGATAGCGCAGGTGCCAGCCAAGTCTAAACCTCCAGAGGACCTTCTCAGCCACCAATTGTGGTGCACTGCCATTTAGGCAACTGTGAGCAAGACTAGCTTGATAGCCAACCATGGTTTCTCCTGAGTATGTACTCATGAAGCGAGGGTTCATGAAGGCTGCTTGGTACCCCATGTGTGCCACTAAGTGGTGTTTATGCACAGTGTTCCATTGTAAAAATCCTTGATCAATAGATAGCTTTGCACATCGAGAGTAATGCAAAAGAGTCAGGTCACAGACCTTCTTGAATGCCTTGCTGTCTTCCTTGCTCATGTGAAGACCATTTGAATCCATCAAGTCATACATGTGGGTGAGGTTCACCAGGCACTCCCACCTGTGTTTGCAATAGGGATCTTCATGGTCAGTGTATTCCTGAATGATCTCTTTCATGACTGGGACCAGGTAGCGAATGTGTCTGGCTTTATACCCTGTGATTTCAGGAAATCTGTCATACTTCTGGTTTTTGCAAGTGAAGTTGGACAGGGTCAATTTTTTGATCTGATTGCTTGACTCAATGCCAAGTTCAAGATATTGCTGCCTGATAAGCTTGTACATTCTCTGCAAATTTTGATCTTGACTCCCAGCTCCAAGGCCACCTGGTTTAATGATTAAATCAAATAGGCAGTTTGCCAAGGTGTGTGCACTGACACCCTCCTCCAAACAGTGCAAAGTGTCATAGGCCACAGTGAATATATTCAGGCCAGGAACCTTAGACACAGGATGCCCACCAGGCAGAGGTGTGCCAGGCTTTGCCAAAGATGACCTCCACTTTGCATTTGGCCGATAATCATTGTGTGGTGTGCAGGACTTGTTTGCTTTGCAGTGCACACAGACAGATGAATGTGACCACCCTGGCAGTCTCAGATCGTTTTGTAAAAACTCCCCATCAGCACTGAACTGGAACAATGTGCCTCTGAGCTTGTCTTCCCAAAGGTGACTGCCAGCTTTCTCTGCCCTCTGAGACTTCTGGGGCCATGCCTTGCCCAGGTGATCATGTTCTGGGTATTTGCCATAAAATAGATGTGAGAAACTCCAAGTGAGTACTTCCCACACTGCTGACATGGTGTCATCCTTGAAGTCTGCAGTTTTGTTCTGGCAGGATTTGGGAACAGCTGCTAGGAGCATCTGAGAAGATGATACATTCTCATCACTCAGCAAGCTTCTGAATGAGATGATAGTGATGGAGTCAAATTTCTGAAAGGCACCCCCATCAGCATGAACCATTAAGGGCAGGCACTGGTCCCTTTGGCTTTTGAGTGGGCTGTTGTGTAGCTTGGGGTCTGATGGATCATGTTCTTCCCAGAAAGTTTGCAGCTGGCTTATTCCTGACACATTGGAGTGGCCCTGCATCCATGCAAACCACTCATGAGGCAGGAATACTGCCAACTTCTCAGTGGCCAAGAACCACTTGTCTGCCCCTTTTTTCATTACAGGAGCTTCAAAGAAGTAGGGGAAAGGAACATCCAACTCTTCACTCTTGCAAAATTTCGATGTCAATTGGCCAGCCACATGGTTCTGATTCCTCCCAAAGTTTCCCAGGCTGGAAAGGTCTTGTATGTCATGAGCAGTCACTCCAGACTTTGCAGCTGCAAAAGCTAAGCTCTGCACTGAAGGGCCCTGAGCTGGAGCAAGTGAAGGAGGAAACACTCCACACAACCCCCAGGCACAGAAACACCCTTTGCAGCAAAGCCTCTGACATCCCATGTGCAAATTGGTCTAGCAGTGCCAGACCAAGAGGGCTCATACCCTCTAGTAATTGATGTCTTTCCTCAACTTGGTGTGTTTTCTTTCTTTTCCATTTGGCCATACTATTTTGTAGCCTTTCCTCAAGGCTTTGCCCTTATCCCGGGCTGAAAAGACCCTTTTGCACAGGTCTTCTTCCTGAAGGCTGTATTTGGGCCAAACACTTGCCTGAACAAAAGCCTCTGGCAGAGTCAAGTGGAGAAAAACAACATTTCATTGAGAGCTCCCACCCTTTTTACCTTTAAGGCTGCCATCTTGCTCCAAAAGAAAGCCTATGCCCTTCCTCAGGGCTTGGCCTTTCTTCAAGGCTCAAGCTTTTTGTATCTACTTTTTGATTCTTTTGATGGCCAAAGCACCTTAAAGCACCTTCAAAGAGCTGCTGCTTGGCTGTTTCCATGTTCAACTTGGTGCCAGTCTTTTGCAGCTTCTTGAGCTCCTGCAGGCAATCCAGCAGTTTTTTGCCCTTGGGTGTGCTGGAGTCCACCTTTGAATCCTTTTTCACCTTCTCCAACAGAGCCACCATCTTTAGAACCCTCTTTTTGGCCAGATCCTTGTTGCTGCTGGCACCTATGTCACTTAGGAGCTCAGCCTCCTCAGCATCAGGGTCTGCAGCTTTCTTTTTCTTTGGGCTTGGCTCTGCCTCTGTTTCCACCTCATCATGTGTGGATGCATCCTTGTCTTTGATGGCCAGGACAGATTTCTTGTTCCCAGCACCCACATCAGCCAAAGCCTGCTCAGCAAGACCAGATGGGTCATCCATCCCCATGAGGCCAGCTGCTTTGACCTTCATGAAGGCAACTGCCTCTGCCTTCCCAGAGGCACAAGCTTGCTTCTCATGTGCTTCCTCTGTGGTCTTGTACTTGATTTCCTCCTCAAGGGCAATTGCCACTCTGCTAGGTCTTTAGGGTCTTTCCTGACCTTGATGCTGCCCCTCTGGACCTGACCAGGCAATGTGAAAACAAAATGTGATTTATCAATACCTGTCAAAGGGATGCTTTACTGGGATTGAAAAAGTTTGGCATGAAAACCAAGGAGCTCTTCTCATAGCTTCATTGAGCACAAAGCGGTGGAGTATGGTGGCAAAGGGCACCCACTGTTCCTTTTCCTTCTTTCCACTCACTTCAGTCAGCCTGACCATCTCCTTCATAAAGTGATCATTCTTTTTGAGATTGCCCTCATTCTGCAGGAACACCTTGAGCAAGGCTTTCTTCTTGGGGTCACTTCCATTGCCTTTGCAGTGCGTGTTCCACTTCTCCTCCAGGTCCTTGTCCCCCAAGGCTTCTCTAGCCCTTTTGAACTTGCCCCACAGACATTCTCTCTGCCCAGAAGTGAGCTTGTCCAGAAATGTCTGGACACACCCATCCTTTTTTTTGTTAAACTGCTCCATTTTCTCTTCCAAGGACATGGGTTCACCATTGCCACCTGGGTTGGCAGCTGGCCTTTTCTTGGGCCCTTTCTCAGGGCTTTGCCCTTTTGCAGGGCTTTTTTTCCCTTTCACCTTCATGCTCTTCATTACCTTTTTCATTGCCCCTCTACAAGGCCAAATCCTTCAGATACAACTCTGTGCACAAGAATGCTCCTGGATTTGAGCCACAAAAAAACTCAGCAGAGAAAAAAAACAGCCCCCATCATATGACATCATATGATGTAATATGATGGCACAGGCCATCATATGATGGCAAAAACCCATCATATGATGAAAAAACCCATCATATGATGGCAGAACCCATCATATGATGTCATATGATGTAATATGATGGACAGTGGTTTTTTCTATTGAAATATTTTTGGTGAATTTTTGATTTTCATTTAAGTGGCCAACATGTTTTGTCAAAGCACACACACTTGTTTGACAACTTTTCTGGCTCACTCCTTTTTTTCCAAGTCCAAGCAGTCGGTCTTGGTTGATTGCCCTTCTTCATGGCTTGCCCTTTTTAGGGCTTACCTTTGTTTTGGTTGCTTGCCCTTCTTCAGGGCTTACCCCTTTTCAGGTTTTTTTTGCCCTTTTTCAGGGCTTGCTTTGTGTATGTTTTGGCCTTTTTTTTCCAACCACCTGAACCCAAGTCAGCTCCTCTTGGTCACCCAGGAGACCCTCCACACAGCCTGCTTGGCTCTCTCTCTCTCCACATTGTTGGGCCTTGCTTTGCCCTTGGGCTTGGAACCCTTTGTCCCAGCAGGTGAGGTTCCTTTACCCTTGGGTGAGGTTCCTTTACCCTTGGACTTGGAACCCTTTGCAGGTGAGGTGCTGGCAGAGCTGGAGGAGGAGCAAGATGAAGAGGAACTCTGCTCTTCACCTTTTGCAGTGCCTTTCCCCTGGACAGGGACATTCCCTTTCACAGGGCCACTTGTTGACTTTGAAGCAGGCTCACCTTTTGGGGCTCCTGCCAGCATGAAAAAACATAAAAGCATGAAAAAACATAAATGAGAGGCCTGCAAGCAAATGAACTTAATTCCAAAAGGTAAGGGGCTGCATTCAGTCCTTTCTCTGCTCCTTTCTGTTGAGTTTGGCCTTTGTGGCCACTTCCTTGGGGCTGCTGGCCACCTGCTGCAAGGCAGGAAAGACAAACAAGGAGAGACTGCACCACAACACTTGTTCAGAAAAAATCATGTGATTTTGTACCAGCCTTGTGGGTGTGGGTGTTCCCACATAGACCCCCATTGCTGGGCCTGCCATTGCTGGGCCTGCCATTGGTGGGCCTGCCATTGCTGCATTTGCTGCAGCTGGAACTGCCAGTTGGCACCAGCTTGGAAGGCTTCCTGCTTGGCAGCCTCTTCCTTTGCCCTTCTTTCTTTCCTGTCTGCCAGCCTTTTGAACCTGCTTTGGCCCATTGCACTCAGCCTCTGCAGGTCGAGCTCTTCCTGGTTTCTTGGTTGGCCATGTTTTGCCTGTATGTGGTGCAGCCTCTGCCTCTCCCTGTATGAGCCAGAGGTTGTGCTTTCTCCAGGCTTTCCTGCACCCCAATCCTCCCTTTCCCTGCTATCACCCTTTTCCCACCATGGCTTGTTTTGCCATGACCGCCTCTCCCAGCCTCCATCTTCCCACTCCCACTCTTCCCAGCTGTCTTTTCTGTTTCCTGTCCTGTGCACACTCTTGCTCCTGCTTGGTGATGACCTTGACCAGGCAGGGCTGGGAGATGGGCTGTTAGCCATTTGCTTTGCCCTTATTCAGGGCTTTGCCTTTATTCAAGGCTTTTTTGTTGCCCTTGCAGGCACACACTTAAAAAACAAAGCCTTTTTTTGCGCAAACAAAGGGGCTGCAGGGTTAAACAGGCATGGCATGGTTGTTTACATTGGCATGTTCAACATTGGCATCAAGCTGGTATGTGCTATGGCAATCTGTTTGCATCACATGTTTGCTGGCATTTGAAAGGCACACTTTTGCTACCATAGCTGTCTTCTCACCAGTGCATTTTGTTTGCAAGGCTTGCCTTTCTGCAAGGCTTCCCTTTTTGCAAGGCTTGCCTTTGAATTTGGATGGCTGCCATGTGTGCATTTACTTTTTGTATTTGCCAATCAGGTTTGCCCTTGCCTCAAGGATGGAGCCCTTGGTTGCACCTGGCTTTTTGCAATGGGGGATAAGCTCTTCCACCAATTGCTTGTGGCTGATTGTCAGGGAGCTAGCTTGTTGGATTGTACAAGCAACAATGAGCCTCTTGGGGGTGCCTTTGCCATTTGGTTGGTGTTGGATGTAGGTCTGTTTCTTTCCACCCCCCAGGCTCAAAGTGGCCACATCCACCACTGTATCTGGCCCACCAGCTTTGGATTTTGCCTTCTCCTCCTCCTTTCCACTTTTGTGAGACACCATGCTGCTTGGTCTTTTCATCCCTTTTGTAAAGGCCTTGCCCTTTTCCACCTTCTTGCTGCTCTGTGCCACTTCTTTGCCTGCTGGCTTCTTCTTAAGCTCTCTGCCAGCTTGGGACCTCCAATCCTTTTTCAGCACTGGAGGGGGGCTGTGGGCCAAGCTTTCTGGGATACTTGCTTCACTTTGGCTTTCTGATCCTGATGTAGCCAACATGGCTGGGAAGCCATCACTGCCAACTGTGACCTCACTAAATTCCTTCTTCAAAATTCTGGGCTTCACAGGATCCTTCTCAGTACACTTGTACAAAGGCATCAGCACTTGCAGCTGTGCCTCCTCAACTTTTCTGCCAAACCTTTCCCAGGCTGCAGGGCTGCTAGTGATCCTTCGCCAATGCTTTAAAAGGACCAGGACTGAGTCTGCAGCCCTTCCAGCAAGATGTGCCACCTCAACATTCTCAAAGTGCTTTGACAAAAGCTCTGGGCCAAACTTCTTCATGTTTGCAGCCAAGGCATCTCTGATGCCTTTGTATTTGATCTGGGCAGTAGGGCTCACTTGCAACAGATTGTTGATGAGCCCATGCAGCCTGAAAATTGCCTTTGGTGACTCAGCTTGTTGGGCTTCCAAATATGAGTATTCAAAAAAATTACAAGCCTGTTTTGCTCCTACTTGTCGAATGTGGCTGTCAAAGGCATCATTCAATTCTTCCTGATCAATGTCAGGAAACCCAACTCTTTTGCATGGGTTGCTGTTTCCAGCACCTTTCTTTCTTTTTCTTCCTGGCTTCATCAGGCTCATGCTTCAGCCCTTCTGCAGGGCTTTACCCTTCTGCAGGGATTTGCCTGATGGATATGAACACCCTTTGGTGAGCTTGAGCCTGCTGCAAAGGAACAACACATGCATTGCACCAAGTCTAAGCCTGCAATAACAGTACACTACACCACCAAGACATGCACGTTTGCTTTTTTCTTTCTTGGCTGGGCTCCTCTCAACTGCCTCTTGCCAAGGCTTGGGCCTTTTCTCAAGGCTTACCTTTCTCTTTGGTATTCTCTTTTGTGCCTGGGGTCCCAGTAGTGCAGCCCATCTTCCATGAAGGTGGTTCTCCACTCCTGGCTGCACAGGTAGCACCTGAGACTCCAAGCACCATCACCCAAGTGCCTCCTCCACAACCAGGCTCTGCAGCCTGGCCTTGAGCACTGAAGGTACTGCCAGTATGCTTCCTGCTTTTCTTGCCAAGTTACAGGAGGCTTTACCAGCAGATCTAAAGGGTCAAGCTCAATTGCTTCAGGCATGAAGCTTGCCCTCACACAGGCTTGCCCTTATACAGGGCTTGCCCTTATGCAGGGCTGGCCCTTATACAGGGCTTGTCCTTGCTCTTGAACAAAAAGGCTGCTTGTAAGCAAAAAAAGAACTTGCAAGTGGGTTTCAACTCCAGGGTTCCTGCTTAGTTCCTACAAGCACAGAACAAGCTTGACATGCTGCTTTCCTTAAGTGACCCTTCTACAAAGCCAGTTTATTGAAATACAAACCAATAAGGTTTATTGGTTGAAACCAATAACTTTATTGAAACACAAACCAATAAAGTTATTGTTTCATTTCAATAAAATGGTTGTTTCAATAACAACTTTAAAACCAATAACTTTATTGAATTTTTTCAATAAGGCGTACTCTGGGCACGATTCGATCTCTCGTACAACAAGCTCCGCGTACAAGATCACAAAGTCCTGGAATACTTGACACAATCCCCACAGCAAGACCAACAAATAAGGTTTGGCGAAAGAGAAGGTCTAGAAGAAGACCAGGAAAAGGCGAAACTCCAGCTCCAAGCCAGGTCTCAAAGCACTCGCCAAACCAAATAAGGATATCGCTGCCACAAATGCCTAGCAGTGCCCCTTCACTGCAGGCAAAAATCTCTGGAAACCCCTCAGACCAATCAAGAACTGAATAAATATCAGCCTCAACAGCCAAAAATCGCTCCACCATAGAGGAAAGCAGAAGATGCATGCTGCTGCCTTGAAAAATGGCGCACCCAAAACACCCTCTCATCCAAAACAGGAAACTGACTAATCCATAAGACTGCCAAGTCCCCAGGTTTTCTGCGTCGGCAGCTCCTTGGGCGGAGTCATAGTAAGGTAGGGATCGCTCTCGGCCGAGACCAGCGGCAAGCGGTAAGGCACCGCAGCAACAGGCCCTTTGACCTTGGGGATCTTGCCGAATGGAGCCAGCGCCTTGCTGGTGGGGTCCACATTGTTGGCAGCCGCCTTCGCCGCATCCCTGGAACTTGCTTCTTCCACCAACTTCAGCATAGCACTCTTGTCGACGAAGCGCTGGGGTGCAGAATTCTTCTGATTCAGGACCCATAGCTGCATCTCCTCGGATAGATGACCAAGCAGGTCTTTCAATTCTGTCGGATCGATTGGATCCTCTCTCTGCGACTCGACCACCTCCACTGGCGCAGCCTTTGGTGGGGATCTTGATCTTCCGAGTCTTCGCTTTGAAGGGTGATTGCCAGACCCATCCGCTTCCCTCTTCACAGGAAAGCAACTGTTCTTGATGAGTTGCTGGGGTGAATCTTGCAGCTTGTCCGCTACACTCACTTGTCCCCCCAAAGCACCTACCAATGCCTGAACTTGTTCGGCAAGGCTCTGATTGCGCTCCTCCATAGCCGCAGTGTAGCTCAACATCTGCGACATCTGCTGACGCATAAGTATCATTTCTGCACTATCAAGGAATTTTTTAAAACAGACTCTGGATAAAAATTGACTCTGGGATGTCTTTGGGAATGTTTCTAATTTAAAATATATTTCAACACCAGCACCCCAGCACAGCCCCTGAGCAAAGGCTGTAGGTGGCAGCCTGTCAGAACACAAGTCAAATCAAGATTATCGTGTGAGAATGAACATGATCAATCGCAAGCACAAAACTGAACCAAAGCGCAGCCACACACTTTTCTCACATAGTCCGGCGGTCTCGGGGTACCACACCAAGGCTCATCAAAAAGTCCGACGCGAGCCCACTCAGCAAAAGCAGCATCTGTGGAAAAGGGCTCAATCCTTGACTTCGCAGACTCAGTACCCATAAATCCTGTCTATGCAAACTTGTCATTGTCAAGACTAGAGTCGGCCCAAGGCAAAGATCTTGAGGCTGCAAAGCCTCCACAAAGCGACTCATCTCCTCCGCTGACATCAGGTCACTCTTCCACATCATAGTGAATGGGTATCGAACACGTTCACCCATGTTGCACAGTGACTCCCCACAAAGCCTTGATCCAAAAACTGACACATGTCAAAAGCAAATGCCAACATCCAAAAACTGTCAACAGCAACAAAGCTTGAGTCCGGAGGACAAAAGTCGGATCTGAACCTTTTGAAGCTCAGGGCATCAAACAGTGAGTGCGGGAGCTTGTGCCGCCAGCATTGGCGGGTCGAGTCCGGCGGACAGGACAAGGTTTGAAGCTCCCCAAACAAAAGGTGGGGACCAGATCAGGGGGGTCTAGATCGGCTACCTGTTCACTTGATGTGTAGGGGGAAAACTGAGAGAATGTGTGGGAAAGTGTTTTGCGCTTTCTGCCGTTGACCTTCGCAAACTCTAGAAGATTTCTTTCATATGCAAATTCAACTTTAACTTTCGCTGTCTTTGTTGTTGTCTGGTAGATCTTATGTTGAATTTGTAAGATCTTTGTGTACCATCTATTAGATGTAAATGTTTTGCCTTGTATCAAGTGCTTGGAGCCTTCGTTCTTTGTCGATGTGTGGTGATGTGTTGTGACCTACACTTAAAAACTTAGACCTTCCTTTGAACAGGTTGTGCATGGCTTTGTCGCTTTGTGCTTCGAACTTCATTATGTTCCTTTGAAAAGGTTTTGCGTGGCTTTGTCGCTTTCCGCCGGACATCACATCATGACATGCGATCATGCAATCATTATATATGTTTTTTACTTCGCCGGACTTTGCAAAACTTAAGTTTAGATTATATATGTGATGTTCACTGCTTTTCAATAACTTCTAAAACAAAGCACACAAACACTAAGTAAATGTCGGACGCCATTCGATTTGCTTTGGAAGCGCTATGGGTTCAACGAGTCACGATGCTCTCCATAAATGCACCTGGCAAGCACAAGCCAGGAACAAATGAAGCATTGAAAGTAACAAATGCAACAATGCACTCATGCACTCTCCGGCGCTGCTCATGCAACTCACTACAACAAATTAAATTTGACCGCAACAAATGAAGCCATGAACAAGTACACAACTCAAAGCAAAACTGAGACAACCAAGTTGTTGTTTTTCTATTTTGCTTGCGCCTGTTGTAGGCGTTAAGGATCCATGATGGCTCAGAAATGTCCGGCGGAAGTGAATTATATTCTTCTTACTTTAAGAGGCTATTCAACTTGGTTGACTGGTACCTTTCTGAGCCACCACTTTAAAAACGTCCGGCGGAAGACCCTAGAACCTCACTTGCCATCACTGCCAGCGGCTCAGCTCCTCTTCCATGGTGAAGCATATGATTCCATCTCCCGTCCTGACATAAACAACTAGATGAGATGCATTTGCAAGGCTTAGCAACTGCTCATGTCAATGATAGGACAATAACTAGTCAATGAATGCACAACTCCCCAAATGCAGCCAAGTTTCTGGCCATTTCCCATTTCTCGTGCACCATTTTCGCACACACTGCATTCGGGTTGCGCCAGCGGTGAGACGGACGGAGATGAGGACTTTGTTGATTGAGACATTGCATAGCAAAGTCGCGCACGAAGCGCTGTCCGGCGTCGGAATATTTGTAGAGGTTGAGCATGCCCTGAGATGTCACACAAGGAATCAATGCTCACATGTACAGCAAAGAATCAATTCTACAGGCAGTCAACAAGTTTCAATGGCTGGCCCAAGACATCACACATTGGAACTAGATGTCATGCAAGTCATATGTGCACTCATCATATGTTTCTATTTGAGATTTGATAGTTGCAGACAGTTGGCGATCCAGGCGTAGCGGTCGAAGTTGAAGTCCAGGAAGATGGTCGTGATCTCATAGTCCAACTCCCAGAACTCATCCCGCACCTCCAGTGGCAAGTGCTTCAAAGATGTGATGATATGCACATGAAATGTTGCAGCAACACAAATGGCTGACGTACAAATTCCATATACATACCTGCCTTCTCGTCCGGCGTCTTCTCCTTCCACTCTTCAGTCCTCTCTTCCTGACGCCAAGACCTCCAGGTGACATCACTCCACTGCCAATCCTGCCATTCCATCTCCTGCTTGAAGTCGTCCAAGAACTTGGTCACTTCCTCATCCTGCATCGTCCATGGGAGGTCACGTTGTCCGGCGGCATCAGTCCTTATTGGAAAACACTGTTGAAGCAACAAACTATCAATCAAGATGACACAGCAGTTTGACACAAGAAGATCAAAAGGGCCACAATATATTGTGAATGAAAGCTATAGCTAAGACTCCCTGAATATGATGGCAGATACCAGATGCAGCCCAACACATAGGCCAAAGCCAAGCAGCAGGTCGCCGACCTATGTCTCCCTTGAGTGCCTCACATCAAGCCAGGAAAAGACTAGAGCCAGGAAGTTCCAACAACCTTTTTAGTAGTGAATAATTTGCGCAGCCCGGATACATATAATCTGAAGGATCAACTGGTGTTTCCTTTGGTGCCGCTTGCAGTGGGACATGCAAATGTCATAGAGCAGCTCCAGGACCAAGCGAGCACCAGGCTGCCAGAGGATCTCCTTCAAGGACCACACATCCCTGAGGATATTGCCTATCAGGACCAGGACACCAATTCAAACTTTCCTCCACAGAATCATTTGATTTGTTGATTCATTCAATCAATGTGTTCACAACTCGTCCGGCGGTCAACAAGTTTCAATGGCCGTCCAAGACATCCACAATCACAACAGTGACTACCACCTTGACTCAAATGCAACAAAGGCGCCGCTATGGTTTCCTCCCTTTTCATTGGCCTGCCACTGCTCGAAGGTGTCTGCAGGATTCTCCCAAAGCTCGCGAACATCAAATTGAATTTGAGTGCAACCACGGAATTTGCCTAGGCCCCAACAAACAGTTTGCACACCGCTCAACTGAGCAATTTCAGTGACATGCAGCTCACAACAAACCCACCGACAATAACAAAGTGCCCAAGGCACGTTTGTAGAATCCTGGAAGACACTCGTGCCCCTTCTGCCAATCTCCACGTCCTGATTTTCCAGAACAAATGAACAGACCGTTATAGAATACTTGCTTGCGTGTCACTGATACACATCATCAACAATGAAATGCACATCTTCCCATTCACGCTGAGATACCTCGAATGTCATAGGTTCTGTCAGCGCCCCAAGCCACCAGAATGATGTCCGCGCAATCATTCGAAGGCATGGCTGGAGGGTGAGGTTCTGGATGTGTTTGCAGCGTGGTTCGCTCAAGTAACAAGCAAATGTTCTGTCAGTCAAATTGACAAATCTTTGATTAATCTGATTCATTGGAATGGTGATTGAAGAGGTGTTAGTCCGGCGTCCAACATCACGTCAATGCTTCATGCAATGCTTCAATATGTTTCAATGCAATGTCTTGTGCACAATGTGACATGCGAACCACCCTATTATGAGGTCAAAGGCCAGGTCAGCAAACCATGTAACAATAGCAAGACAGCCATGTCAAGCCAAGCTCATGAACAAACTTCAAACATGAATGCACAGAAGCATACTAGCTAAGTTCTCATATCAAACAAGCCGTGAGCGCCTTCACTTGTAGAAGCCATTGAGCAGCGTCCGGCGAGCCTCAACAAAGCATTTGAATATCAATCAAGTCAGTCAATCAATCATTTCAATTTTACAGAGGTGCGAGTCCGACGTCCAATTAAATTCACAGAACAGCCTTTACAGTAAATTCATCAGAACAACATGACATGTACATTGCAATGCACACCTAAACTGAAAGACTGAAGAGAACTTGAAAGACTCAAAATCAAAATTGTCCGACGCTTTACTACCTAATGAAACTGACAATGCATGCAATGAACTCTCTCTGAGCAGCAGACAACGAGTTCCACTCAGTTTCAACCTCAGACAATGCAAGCGCATGTCATTAATAAAGTAGTAAGATGCACAGGAAAGAATCAATGCTCACACAGACAGAGCAGATTCAGATTGAGTGAATTGAAGGACCTGAGACAAACAGAAGTCGATGCTCGGCTCCCTTTGTCCGGCGTCCAGATGAACAAATATTTCAAACACTTGTCCGGCGTCACGACAATGAACGCCAAATCTAAAAAAGTCCGGCGGTCAGCCCTCAGTGGCGGCTACATAGGAACCAAGTGCAGTCCGACGCATTGGAAGCACAGCTCCAATCCTCCTCAGAATCCCAAATACAGCATCATCAGTGTCAGGCAAAGTTTGTGGCCCACAGCTCAACTTGAAACAACCAAGAAACACCTTCAATGCATGTTCAAGAAACCCAGCAATCAGCCAAGAGTCGCCCGCGGTCCGCAAGCAGCCAATATTCATCATTGCTGTAGGAGTGTTGAGCACCATACATCCGTCCGGCGTAGAACACAGGCACCATGAAGACACCAATGCCAGTGTCCTTCCATGCCCTGTTGAGAGCAGCAACAGTCCTGTCAGCTGCCTGCTCCATCCACTGGTCCTTTT
This sequence comes from Durusdinium trenchii, assembly GCA_963970005.1. Lineage (NCBI taxonomy): Eukaryota > Dinophyceae > Suessiales > Symbiodiniaceae > Durusdinium > Durusdinium trenchii. The sequence continues at coordinate 372,274 of CAXAMN010022951.1, read as the reverse complement.
TCTCACCGGCCATGGCAGTGAGTGCGTCTGCAGCAATCCTGAGCTTCACAGCAAATAAATTTAATGGCTCAACTATCAAGCTTGTTTCACCACCAACGATTCTTTCAATCTGAACCCAACAGAAACTCTACACGCAGCCCAAACACCTCAGGTTCGGATGGCTCATGCAATCTGGAAGCTCAACGACAAAGCAGCCAGGATCATAATACCTCAATGCTTATGTTTGGAGAAGGCATTCATCATAAGAAATCAAATCCCTGACCTGGTCACGTAAAGTCTTTCTTGGGTTCTAAGTGCATTGAATTGAAGCAAGGCACGTCCGGCGGATCTCGGGGACATTCCCAAACTGCTGCGAAAGCTGGCTGAAGAGAGTGATGGTCCTCAGTCCGAGTTGCCATGATGAAGGGTGACATCAGACTGAAGCAGCATTAACTTCAACGCAATGAAAGAAACAGCATCACACAACAGGTCAAATGGAAATACAGACAAGTGGCAGCTGCCTGTCACTCAGCAATCGCTCCGCCTGCTCTTGGGTCATTGGCAAATGCGCCGCACGCGCATAGTCCAAGACCATCGCTGCCGTGAGCTCCAATGTGATCGGCATGACGAGTCCGGCGGGTCCGACGGGGAAATGTGAGATCAAATGTGATTAGACATGTTCCCTCATGTGATCCCTGTGCATCTATTAAACCTTATTGTTCTAGTCTATGGGATTGAAATGAACTGCCTGCCTCACTTTGAGCACCTTTCTGAAGTGGCCACAAATGGGTTCAAAATGCTCTGAATGACTCACACTTGACCAAAAGTGAGAAGCTTGCAAGATTGAGGCACCGACTGATTTGTTTCATCAAAAGCAAGTAAGCCTTCCCACATTTGCGGGGCATGACTTTCCTTTCAATCTCATCTTGAATTTCCCTCAAAGTCATGTTTGGCCCTCTCTCACTCGACATAAGTTTTTTCACCTCAAGCCAGCATGTCATTCACAAAAGTCAGGAATCCTGAGGCCTTAGGTTCCGGCTTCACTTTTCAGTCTGTTCTTATCCCGCTTGCTCAACTCTTCTTCAAGTTCTTCACTCATGACTTGAGCCCAGTCTGTCAATCAATGAGCAAAGTGAGCGGCCTATCAAGGAGCAAAGTGAGCGGCAACACAATCCAAGCGTCATCGATTCCCAGGTCCTTAGATGTCACTCAAAGCTACGAAGCAGTACAAACAGGACATGACAGTAAAAGTTGACAGCTCAAGGTGTATCCAAACAAGAATCCAAGACTGCGGTCGTTGCATGTTTCCGCTCTTCAGCCCATGCTTTGCTAGCATCACTGCTCATGGTGTCAAAGTCCGGTGGATTGATCTAAGACTGCTGTTCGAGCATCAGCGAATCACATTCATTCTGCACACACAAAAATTTTTAATAGTTGAATTCTCACTCCCGTCCAATAATTGGGTTACAGAAACCATTGGTGACTCTGGCGTGCAAGGCACGTGGAGATGCTCCACGTGGTTTGCACGCTCGTACCCAGGTACGAGTGTGCAAACGCTAGTGGAGATGGCATTTCCTTATGGGACGTGACTTGAAGCGGGCACGTGTTTGCACGCTCGTACCTGGGTACGAGCGTGCAAGGCACGTGGAGCATCTCCACGTGCCTTGCACACCAGAGTCATCATTGTTTTCTGCTGTATCATTCTTATGGGACGTAGGAACCCAGGTACGAGCGTGCAAAGCTAGTGGAGGTGACTCTTGTGGGACGTAGGAACCCAGGTACGAGCG